>CP045910.1:4281735-4304393 GCA_013387185.1 Caligus rogercresseyi
GACAGTTTTAACCACTGGATAAATCACTCTTCGATACAAGACATTTTAACTAAAAGCCATAATATATTAAGTTTTAATCTAATTGCATATCCCTTTTAAATCTCATTTTTACATGAAGCATATACAAACTAAAATTACGGATTTTTTTCAAGACGAAGTTACTCCTGAGATACTCTCAAATATGGGATTAAAAAGAATCGTCTCTCTTAATACTAGAGGCGGCTTAGACAGAAGATCTAGACATGGGTTAATGAATCGTCTATTGGAAATGAAGCCTGACTTGATTTGCTTACAAGACATTAAAGCGCAAGTTGCATCTACGTGCAAATTGAACTGTACTTTATGTAAGCCAGGAATGTTTCGATGTTTTTTCACTGGATCGCACTCAAGAAGAGGATTTTTAAACCCTAATTTCGAGAAGATTGGAAAAACTGTGCTAGTATGAGAGCTTTCATCTATAAGTGAATGGCAAAATTAGTATAACAATAAATGAAATCTCCATTAATGTAATAAACGTCTACGGCCCTAGTGAGAAATCTCCTACGTTTTTCCAGTCCATAATAAATGCCCAAGTAAACGATCAACTGCCATTTCTTCTCATAGGAGATCTGAATGTAGATCTTGATAGAAGACAATCAAGTTATCCTAACTTCAATTACCTTCAAAATCTGATACATAATTTTGCTGGGTAGACTTGACCAAAGATTTTGCCCGGAAGATAAAGTCTCCTGGAGGAGAGGAATCCAATAATCTCGAATCGACATGGCCCTTTGTTCACCGAGTTTGATACAAATGTTCAAACAGCCTCCTACAAGTCAGAGTCGTCATCGGACCACAAACTAATATGTTTAGATTTTCATTGCCAAAGAAAAATTTCATCACCTAGAATACCAAATTGGATGTTCGAGGACGAAATCTTCAAGAAAAAATTGAGAGATAATTTGAAAATAGGATTTAGAAAATCGACAAATTCACAACATACTGCAGATAATTTTTTAAAGGCAATATTTGCCACAACTCATTATCTTAAATTTAAAAAACACATCCAACAAAAAAGCTTTTAATATACAAGTCGAAAGAGTTTTAAACAGTAGTTCGGTTTTTGCTCGATCATTTCTGGCAGATTCTTTAAATTTCTTCAGAATTGCTGAAGTTGTTGAGGCAGAAAGGAGTGCAAAATATAATTTGGAAAGCTGTCCGTTCACAAAAATCCAAAACCAAAGATCGGTGATAAAATATCTGCTTCAGGATTCAAAAGATCAATGATAATGGAACAGTGCTAACAAAGCCTCAGGACATTTTAAATTATTTCCACACAACGCTTCCAAAAGACGGTTAATCTTAATCTATATCAGTTTCCAAAAAAACTAAAAAATTTGCCTAAAGATAATAATTATTTATTCCGGAGAAAAAATATCAAACTACATCTCTAAGCATTACAGAGATGATAAAGCTTGCGGCCTGATGGGATCACTGGGAAAATATTTACTCATTTCACTAAAAAAGCAGTGCCTTACCTACAAAAATCGGAAGATGCATGGAAAAACAAGGTAGACTTCCAAAATCAATGACTAAAGGAAGAATAGCTCTCATTCCCAAAAAAGGGGATGGTTCTGACTTTAGTCACTGGCGTCCCGATAACGGTGCTCAATGAGTTTTATAGAATTCTATCAGGTGTCCTAGCCAAGCAAATGGCACCAATCCTCAATGAAAGAATCGGAGTTGAACCGAAAGGGTTTCTTAAAAAGTGTAAGATTTATGATATATCCAGAAACATACAGTCTTCTATTGATCAGTTCAGATGAGAAGAAAATATGGAGCTGTGATTGCAGTGGACTTCTCAAAGGCCTTTGATACCATTATACATAGTCAAGTTATGAGGCCAGTAAAAAAGAGGCAAGCCAAGCAAAAGCAAGTCCTCAAGCAGTTATTAACCCGGTGAGAGCCTTGCTAAAAACGGAGCATCCACGATTTCAATTAATGGCATTGAAAGTAAGCCTATAATCCTCAAAAGGAGCTGCCGACAAGGGTGCCCTTCAGCCAACCTTTAGTTATAGCTGCAATAGCTTCGAGGGTCGAGCGTCGAGGATCTCATTAGAGGAATTAATAGAAAGTATGGAGGATTCGGCATCGACTTCGCTGGGTCTCGACATTTAATTGATCTCTATGTAGATGACGTTACCCTAACCTTGAAGGTAATTCAGAGGCACAACTTATTGCAAGAATTAAAGTCCTTCTCAATTTTTTCGAGAAGTTTATAAAAAAAACCATGGAACCCTCAGGAAGGATTCAGTATCAATTCCATTCCAATTTCAAACTCAGTCGAGAAGCTAGGGATTAAATGGGGTCGAAATGGATTTCATGAGAAAAACTGGTCTGAAGTTTCAACATTTATTGGCCATCGGATCTCTAAATGGAAGACCTTAAACTTGTAAAAAAGAGTACAAATGTAAACATGCAAGTTGTTCCATTAGTTATTTACAAAGCTTCTGCAAACCCTATATTTGCAGAAAAGGCGGCGAAAAGAAGAAGAACGATGGCTGAAAGGTTTGTTCTTTAATAATTACGTGGAGATCATGAAACGCCCGAAACGCTTTCTTGGAGGAGGGATTTCTCTACTCTCCAAAATTTTGCCCAAAATTTATACGAAAATTTTTACGGACATTTCAAGAAATCCAACAATGGAATGGAGAAGGACTATTAAGGATGATCTCTACAATATGCTTATGATGTGCACTAACTTATCGAATAAATTAATTGATGATATTTCTCCAGTTTGGGGAGCAGCACATCGAATCATTTGGATAAGAGAACCCTCATATTTTAATGATTCAGTTATCGACATTTTAAGAAAAAACAGGAATAGAAAGTTCTTTTTCAATAATCTTAGCGATCCCTCAGTTTTAGAAGAAATAGCCATAACTGGCAATGTTTTATCTATTCATGATATAAGCTCCCAGTCCGTTTTTAATGATGGGAGATTCCGATTTCCCTAGCGCGTTCATCAAAGAATATCTTATGCCCATCCCGTGGCATATCAAGAAGGATGAACTAAGTTATGAGGAAGAGATTGATCGACTTTGGAACATACACCGTGTTCGATTAGATCTCCCTTTCAAGTGGAAGAAAAGGATTGTTCATCGTTACGAGGAATCTTCGACAATAGGAAGTTTACAGTTCAGTTACAAATTTCAACCGATTGCATAAAATTTTACAGGCCCTGCAAAGACTGTGGAAATTGTACAACCACACGCTTCATGCGTTTGTGGACTGCCATGCAGTGTCAATTCTAAAATACTTCCTAAATATAAATCTGCCAGGCCTTGAAAGAGGAAATTTGGAGTTTCGAGCAACAAAATAAGTGCCTCACCCAAAACGAGGGCAATGGACTTTGCGCTTTTGAACTGTAAAGCTCTTATAGCTCAAAAGCTAACTCTGTACCAACCAATAAAGAAAGAGGATCTGAGAACCATTATACTAGCTGCGTCAGCTAGATATTTAGCTCCATTCGTCAAAGTTCCTATGGCCGACTTCAAATAATGGTGCTACGCTGGAGAATTGGTGTGTTTTCTTCCGTCGACATCTAAAAAAAATATATATTATTTAGATAAGATTTTAAAGAATTTTAGTAATTTCTTATAAATACCTTTATGATATGTGAATTGCTTGTTTTAGTATAAATTTTATTTTATTGATGATATATAATTCCTTCCCGGAGTATTAATTTTAAACTATAATGGTTATTCAAGTATTTTCTCTTACGTAACTACTCCGGTTTATATATTTATGTATGCTTTTCGGTTTTGATGTACATAATATAATTTAATAAAGTAAAAAAATAAAGTATGAACATGCACAAACATAGACATAAAAATGTATGGTAGAGTGATATTGATTATATAATTGTTCCGTCTCTATTTTCCGATGAAATATTTCTCATAAAGGAAAAAAGAGGACGAAAGAATTTCTCTTATCTGTAGTTCCAACGGTTTTCGATCCTCGAAAAACAGGAATCCAGAAGGTTGAAGAGTGTCCTAGGTTCAGTAGACGAAGCCAATGTCTCTCGGAAGTCTATTTAATCGAATAAATAGGTGAGAAAGCGCCTGTACTCCTAAGATGTTATTTATTTTCCTGGACGACACAAAAGACGTGTTATCACAATACATAGGTAGGTACCATTTATTTATAAAAAGGTTATCAACTATAACTATATAATATATTATGTCAAGTTTATCTCCAAAACAATGCCAATATTTGATTATATTCTGAAAAGCATGGCTTATCTTATTTTTATATTCATATTCTCCATTCATCATGAACCTTACTGCTCACAAAGCTATTTTCCATTTGGATTGGCATTCAAGTAGAACTAAGCATCTAATTAATGAATATATTATATACTGAAAATAAAAGTATTTCTTGTTAAAAATGCTTGGAATTCTTGAATTAATTAAATTCTGATACTTTGTTTTAAGATAGGTAAGAGTAGAATATGTACGAGGAGAAAACTTCAAATAGCAATTCAAATTAAGAGTCACAAAGCTAAAATTTACGACTCATACAATTTTGTATTATTTTAAGAGTAAGGCTAGAACATGAATGATCTAAGAGAAATATATAATCGTGAAGCTGAACACTTAAGAACTAAAGTCATATAAAAAGTAGTGCTACCTGAGTTTATTGATGCTTTATACTAATATTAGGTTGTTCCATAAATAATGAGATCCACCAATTAAAACTCAAGATTTTCATCCGATCAACAAAAAAACTTCTCAATCAGTACACATAATCCCTTCCGACTGCAATGACGTCGTGGCAGTGTCCCCGGAGCTTCCTGAGTTGGTCGTAGAGCTCGTCTTCACTGACCTCCTCATCGCCCGCTGAACGGCAAGTGTAGCCTCCTCGTGGCCCCCAAACTCGTCTTCCCGGAGCAGGTGCTTTAAGTGACGGAACAGGAATCTGTAGCACAGGTTCAGGTCGGGTGAGTAGGGTGACTGTTTCACCGGTTCCACGTCCCTCTGGATCAGGAACTCCCTGGTATCGGTGGCAGTGTGGGGACGTGCATTGTCCCACATGAGGAAACAATCTTTCAGACGGATCTTGTCCTTTTTCAGGCTGAGAAAGCGCTTCCCAGTCGTTCTCAGGTACTCTATCATGGTGTTCCGGTCGACTGTGGTCCCGGCAGGTAGTGCAGTGATCGATACCCGCCGCGGCTTGCAGGTGAACCCCATCAGAATCATCGTCTTCCTCGCTGTCTGTTTCACACGGAGGGTCGAGAACCGGGCCCCTGTGGGCTCCGCCCAGACTTTCATCCGCTCCGCCGAATCTCAGTAGAACCAGGACTCATCCTAAACTAACAGATGAGACCCCAGAAAGTCCTCCCCGTGGTCCTGGAACAGCTTCAGGAGGTCCTGACAGCACTTCACTCGCTGCGTCTTGTTGGCTTTAGAGTGCTGGTGAGGGACGAGCACGCTGAGGAGGTTTCAGAGCCCTAGATCCTCCGTCAGAAGCCTGAAAACAGTTGTAGATGCTAGGGACACCTCTGTAGCAACTTGTCGAGTGGTCATCCGGGGGTTATCCTCGAACAGGCGCTTCACACGGGCCACATTCTCCTCTGTCCTCGTCTCCCGGGGACGCCCAGGACGGGTCTTCTTCTCCGGGCAAAAACACCTTTATCGAACGCAGTGTGCCATCTCTGGAGGGTGGAGAGGCCAGGGCAGGAGTCAGGGAAGGTAGAAAGCAGGTCCCCGTGGATCTCGTTGACTGTCCTGGCGAGCTTGATCCGGATCAAGAAGTAGGAGCGAAAGTCGTGTGTCTCCATTTTCAGCGGTGAGTAGAATGAATTATGGAAATGACGCAAATACTCACCCTATATACTAACCTGAGTGGCGCCATACACTCTGTTCCCATGAAAAAATATAAGATAAGAACGCTCCCGTTGAAATTTTTGAGATAGCGTGTGAACGTTTCGAGATAACTTACCTACCTCATTATTTATAGAACAACCTAATACGCGAGTAGTCTCTTATAAAAATTTACTTCCATAGGCTTTGTTGCAGTACGTGTCTTTGTTTTATAGAGGCCAGAACTACAACAAAATATCTTTGAGTATCTCAAAATTTCTATGCATAATTACTCTTAACTTTGTACAATTCTAAGGGGTAGATGGATGGAATTCTTCAAGTCTATATATATATATACATATATATATATAAATCAGGCTTGTGAGCGTTCAGCTTTTTTGGCGTTCAGCGTTCCGTTCAATGTTTTTGCGTTCAGCGTTCTGTTAGCGTTCAAATATTTAAAAAGAATTTCCCAAAAAAGTACTGCGTAGTGATGACGGTTTTTCCGAAAAAAGTCCAAGAAATGTTTTGAAAAATTGAACGCTGAACGCAAAACTCTTTTTTTGCGTTCAGCGTTCAAAAAAAAGTTGCGTTCCGTTCAGCGTTCCGTTCCTTGAACGTGCGTTCAGCTGAACGCCGTTCAATTTTGCGTTCCGTTCACAAGCTGATATATATATATATATATTTATATAGTTTTTTTTTTTTTTTTTTTTAAGACTTTATTGCTACACATCCAAAATAACATTGGCAGAACGGGCACATGCAAAAAATATATATATTCACTTATGGTGCCCTCGCAACGATTTCTTCTAAGGTCATCTATTGCATTCCGTCCCGATCGTCATCCAAGGATGGTGCTGAGTTGAGCCATTTTACAACAGCTGAATTTGCAATGAACTTGTGGACTTTTGACATATCTCCAAATTCTTCGTCCGAATCCAGAAAGACGGCCCTTTCAAGCTCAAACTTGGGACAGTCACGAGCTAAATGTAGAGGATCCTCGTCTGCTTCCCCACAACCACGGCAAAGTGAACTGACAGAATGGTTCATGACTTTGAAGTGTTTTCGGAGAAGGCAATGTCCAGTCATGAATTGAACTAATCGATTTAGCTTACTTTTAGGGTAATCTAAAAGATTTCGCCATCGGTTAATTTTGACCTTTGGCATCATTGCACGACTTTGGCGACAATATGTAAGATTAGACCAAATAGTCTGCCACTTTTCTTCATAAAAGTTGGAAACAACCCTCTTGAAATGTGATAAAGGGGCTCCAATATCATGGGTGGGATTCACATTTTCAGCACCTCTCTTTGCGAGCATGTCAGCTACTTCATTGCCAGTGATATCGCTGTGGCCCTTCACCCACGAAAGAGAGATGGGGATCATATTTGCAATTGATTGGAATATGTATTTGGTATCCCGAACTAGGGCACTTTTTGTCTCTATTAATCGTAGAGATTGCAATGCCGCTTGAGAGTCCGTCCAAATACAAAAACCATTAGATGTCCATTTCTCTGGATTACTTCTAATCCAAGAAAGGGCTTCCTTAATGGCTAAAATTTCTGCTTGAAATACACTGTTATAAGGGGCAAGGGTCAATGAGGCGTCTTGAACCATAATTTGTCCCTTAGTAACAATGTACCCCGACCCAACTCCGTGCTCATTTTTAGATCCATCAGTAAATACATTCACTTGATGATCCAGCTGTTTCTCCTGAAAATCGGCCGTCCACATTTTCTTCCTGACTATTACATCCTTATTAATGGCGGGGAATAGCTCGGAAATGACAGCATTCTGAGCAAAGCCAGATGGAACGCTCTTTGTTTTCGAGTGAAACCATTGTGTCTGTTCTTCCATTACATCTATAATCCGGAGTCTTGTCATGATAGCAACACGCTTTACTTCAAGGAAGAGTGGTAATATTCCAAAGAACACTTCCAATCCTCGAGTCGGTGTTGAACGCATTGGGTGGCAGATTCCAAGGAGGCCCAATCTTTGGACTTTATCAAGGAGAGTTTGTTGGCCAAACGTGAGATTATGTGCCCAAACCACAGATCCGTATATGATAGTCGGTCTCACCATACTTAGATATACCCATAAGGCCTGTCGTGGACTTAGGCCCCATCTTTGGCCAATTACTCTCTTGATTGCATGAAGGAGTTTTTTTGATTTCGCAACTTTCGTCTTTATATGAGAATGAAACCTAAGCTTGGAGTCAAATATCACTCCTAGATATTTCATCTCTTGGGAGTATGGTATATCTTGGCCTGCCATATGAAGACATGGCCATGGTGCGATGGCATGTTTGGTTTTGCGGGTGAAAACAGTTGCCACCGTCTTTGAAGGGTTAAATTTGAGACCATTTGATCCTCCCCAATCTTCAACGACTGCGAGGGCTTGATTCATGCTCTGTGCCATCTTTTTAAGGTCTAGACCATTAACAATTAGAATAATGTCATCAGCATAGCAAATAATCTTTATTTCACTATTTCTGAACTTTAATAAGAGGTCGTTGATTGTTACATTCCATATTATTGGAGAAAGTACTCCACCCTGCGAACTTCCCCGAGTTGGACGAACTATCCTGGAGATCGATTGTATGGTGGTTTCCACTATTCTACCCCTAAGTATATTATCATACCAAGAAGTGATGTGAGGGTTCACTCCCATGGCCTGAAGTCCTGTTTGGGCTCCTTCGAAGGAAATGTTATCAAAAGCTCCACTACAGTCCAGACTGACAGCTAGAGCATATTCTTTATTATATACAGCCTTCTCTAGAAGATTGGCCATCTCAACTAAAGCCGTGTCAGTGGATCGACCGATAGTGAAAGCATGTTGTTGATATAGCTGAGGGGGTAGAGTTTCTTGAAGGTGCCATTGTAAAAGCCTTTCCAGTGTTTTAAGCACGCAACTTGATAGTGTAATTGGACGAAAAGATTTTGGGCTTTCATATGATTCTTTCCCTGGCTTCGGAACAAAAATCACTTTCATTTTTCGCCATATGAGAGGAATTTCATTTAAACGTAAAGATCGGACAAAAAGAATACGAAGATATTCCAACATTTCAATTGGCAGAAACTTCAGAGTACATGGGGATATATCATCTAGACCCGCAGACTTGAAACTGTGAAAAGATTGAACTGAAAGCTTCAATTTTTCAATAGTTATTATTCCTCCCAAATCATCATACTTATCAATAGGAACGGTAGACCATGCATCACGAACTACATCAGTACTGGGATCCAGTTCTCCTCCAGGAAAGTGATGTGCTAGAAGGTTTTCTATAGAAGCTTCAGGGGTTTCAGCTGATTTTCCATTAGCATCGCAGAGAAGGCCGATTGATGCAGTTTTATCTTGTCCAAGTGATCGAACAATCTTTGACACGTCTCCAGAGGTGTTATATCTACTACAGTATTCTCGCCAACTAATTCTTTTAGACTTATTGAGGAGTATATTATACTCACGAGTCTTCTTTCCAAGTGCGTCTCGAAGACGTTGACCTCCTTTGCCTCGGCGAACACGGCGTAAAATATTTTGTACGTGCGCTCTGAGTGACTCAAGTTTCTCATTCCACCAAGGAACTGGTCTTGTTCTTCGTGCTGGTTTTAAAGGAGCTACAATATCCAGTATTTTCTGAACAGTTGTCGTCCAAGCCTGAGAAGAGACTTCAAGGTTACTAGTTAATGGACAAGGTAGGTTTTTTAATTCCTTCTTCAACTCAAAAGTGAATTTCGGCCAGTCAGCTTTTATAAGATTACGGTACTGTTTTATAATTGGCTCGTAGCAACCAATGGAGTATTTAATATAAGAATGGTCACTATATGAATATTCTGCATCAACTTGCCAATCAAAAATTTGCAAACGCTGATTAAATGAGCGGTTAGTCAAAGTTATATCAATATGGCTCGAACCTCGTTGGGTATTGAATGTTGGTATATTTCCAATGTTTTGAACACTCATATTAAACTGCTCAATTATCTCTTCAAGAACTCCACCCCGACCATTTGAGTTGGGTGATCCCCAAAGTGGACTATGTGCGTTTGAATCACATCCAATAACCAATGGTTTGTTTTCACTCATACAAAAACCAAGCAAGTCAAGGAATTTCATTTGAGCAGAAATTTCGACGTTGATATCAAAATACGCTGAGCAGTAGTATACATTTAGATTCTTAATTTTAGTCTTTTCGCCATATTGTGTGACACATGTATGTTGAATGAGGACTGTCGTTATATCTTTATCTGAGAATTCATTTACTTCCCAGAAAGGGACTTGTGTGTGTGTTTGTTGTTTCAAATATTCTTGTCGTCAGACATAGTGAATAAAGATCTGTGCACTCACAATGGATCCGCCTGATGGCGAAGAGATAGGCAGTGCCTGTCTTGTGCCTCGGAAGAGGGTGGATGGTGCTTCTCCGCGTTGGAATCGAGAGGAATCCAATGTCAATCATTCACCGGAGGGAAACGTAACAATTGAAGAGGTGATAAATGGAAAACCTCTCCAAAAAACAGATGACGATAATGACGCGTTGAAAACAACAAACAAATGTCCTACTGCTGTAAAAGTAGTAAGTGAAAAGAAAAATAGTATTTCTAAAAGCGGCTCTACTGGAAAAGAAGTGTCCGTGCACGATTGCAATAATAAAATGAAGGAAGGCACAAATAAACCAGCTTATAATGAAATTACTGGAACTGGAGTCAGAGAAACAAATCCTTTTACTCTCCGAAGTAAAAATAATACTGAGAATGATGAAATTAATAATGAGAGGGGGAGATTTATGATCCCTCTCTTTATTAAAAAGACTGTTGGAGGACTCATAAACTCTGATGATATGTCTTTTGGGAACGCAGCTACACTATGGACCCAAGTTCTAGGGCTTAACCCTGAGGACTTGGACTCCATATGCCTTCGCCTTCCACACCGACCCCTTTTCACTTTAATGAGAAGAATATTAAAGGAAGAACTTAAGGCAAAGGTCAAGTTACCTTGTGTAGTTAACTTGGTTGATAAAAAAGGAGCTGAGTTTACTGTAAATGTTGAATCCAGACAACTTATGAAGGAGATAAATGTCCCCCTGCATTTTGATGTGAGAGTGCCTGAGATAAAAGGAGTCATTTCTCATGAAACAGTACGACATTGCTTAAGTCTCTTCACAAAAGTAGAATCGGTCGAGCGCTTAAAAAAGCGTTCTAATGTACAGTTAGAGGCCCAAAATAATAAATGTATTCAACACTGGCCAGAAGAAATCCGCAATAGGATAAGTATACAAACACCTCATGCTATTGCTAAAGTTATTGGGAATACAAATAACCTCCCCAGTTACCTACCCATCGATCAAGAAATTAGACCTTTATACTTCTCTGGAAGACCAAAACAGTGTGGAAGATGCTACCATTTTGGCCACCTAACAAATGAATGTATCAACAGATCAAAATCTCCATCTGAATACCGTAGGTGGTTGCTAAGAAGAATGGCAAGGAGAGATGCGGAAGGAAATACAATTCCTTGACAATGGATTTCGATATTAATGAAAAAGTTTTGATGGAAAGCTCAGTGTTGCTCAGGAAATTTCGGAGAAATTATCTATCACTGATAGCGTAAAGCAGGTCGAGGACGTCACAAAGGAAGTGGAAGAGGAGTCTGTTGGACGGAAAGGATTCGAAGAGGAAGAAGAGCTGATGGATGAAGGGGATTCCGGAAAAGAAGAAGATCCAAAGAAACTGGCAATAACAAGTCAAAACTCTAAGAAGCAGCCAAAGCGTAAATCGAGTGTGCCATCTCATAAATTTAATGATAATGAAGGCAATGGCCAGACGAAGAAGACTAAAGGGCCCTTAGGGTCATCTTTTGAGGTTCAAATCTCGAAAAAGGAAATTATAACATGGCACCTCAACTTCGTATATTACAAATTAATCTTCACCATTCCAAAGCTGCCGAAGCCGAACTGCGTCTTCGTGACCTCAATTATGATATTGCTCTAATTCAGGAGCCTTTACTTAGACATAACTCAAATTACCTCTTTTCGAATAGTCCGACTAAAGTCGTGGTTGGACAGCCTGGTGGAAAGAGCATGTATATGTATATAGTTATAAAAACTAAAACAATGTAAAAGCCAATGAGGCCATCAATGCAACGATGGAAAATCTTATTAGTTCTCATTTAACAAAGCTTCTATATTTTCAAAGCAAAATTACCATAAATAATAAAGAGAAAATGACTTTGATGCAGTGTGTTATATGTATATATTTTTGATAGAGTCCTATAACTCTCTGCGACAAAAGGTATCCTTTCGCTAAGTACTATAAGGGTATAAAGAAAACAGGTACCAAGTGCCTGCTCTGATTTGCACTTTGTATAAATGTTTGATCGTAGATGGTAGAAGCTTTATTTTGGTAAGCTTGTGAGCTCCAATGAATATCTCTAGATTTTTTGGTCAGTTCATCATAATATCGGAGAGCATCAAGGCTATCAGAGAGGACCTACTAATAAGTCATTTAAGTCTTTCTCATTGAATCATCTATATGTATCTCGTTTTGAATCCTCATAATGTTTATATTGTTGTATTTTGCAATCATTGCACTATTTAAGCAAACTGTCATCATAGTTTTTATTGCAAATTTATCATTTTGCTATTCATTTGCACAAAACTTATAGAATAAAAAAAGTTTTCATTCATATGTAGAGATGGAGAAAAGTTGGTGCTTCTTGAGCTGTGATGGTTGAAAGAAGAGGAGAGGGAATCGTAATAATAATAGTATCCTTTCACTCCATAGAGATATAAAGATATAGAGAGCTGATTCCTTCAATAGCAGAGAAACAGCGTTCTATTGTTTCTATGTGTCCACTATAAACAAAGAAATTATACTACGTCATCGTAAGCTGATCATAGAGATAGATTATATCTCTATGATCAGCTTACGATGACGTAGTACACATTACTTTGTTTATATGGGACACAAAAATACAGATGAGGGAATAAGCTCTCTATATCTTTTTATCTCTATGGGTTACTCTCGGCAGCTGTTGCGGAGGTCAACATTATCTGAGAGAGAAGAAATGTAAATGTTTTAAGTAAAACATAAATTGTCCTTTCTTCATGGGCCAACTATATCCGTGACGCCATTGTCAAATGACTACACTTTAATATTTACTGAATAAGCACATAATGAAGAACAAAAAAGAATGTTTATTTTGTAAGTTCCTATATGCCGATAAATAGTTCATACCGTTCCGCGAGTCGGACGTAGAAAAGAGAGAAAACAGAGTAACCCATAGAGATAAAAAGATATAGAGAGCTTATTCCCTTCATCTGTATTTTGGGTACGGTTACTTTGATCTACTACCTGAGCTAGAAACAAAGAAAAAACCACACTTCAACACGGCCATCGTGCTAACATTCCTGCAAGCCTCTCTATTATTGTACTTATTATAGAAGGATCTGGATCTGCGAGTCCTGTTGAACATATTCATGAGCCGAGTCAGTGCTAGGAGCGACCACATTGATGAAAGAGCTCCCAAACGTCTCGTCTCCTCCTCCGATCATTGAGGAGGAGGATGAGACGAGACGGGGCAAATATAATGACTGGAATCATGTCACCCGTCCACTCCCATTCGAGAAATTTGATCCCAAGCAATGATAAATCAATGTAAACAATAACGATAATAAGAACAAGGCAGGAAAACTCTGGATGACGAATACTGTCTTTCCTTCTTCTTCTATAATAAGTACAATAATAGAGAGGTTTGTGAGGAATGTTAGCACGATGGCCGTGTTGAAGTGTGGTTTTTCTTTGTTTCTAGCTCAGGTAGGAGATCAAAGTAACCGTACCCTGTATTTTTGTGTCCAATATAAACAAAGTAATTTCATCTACGTCATCGTAAGCGGATCATAGATATAATCTATCTCAATGATCAGCTATATGATCTCTATGATCTATATCTTTATATCTCTATGGAGTAACCAAATGAAAAAAAAATCCCACCAAAAGGATTCAGCAGAGCAAATACTTCTGCTATTTTTACTTTATGAAAAAGGGAGAGGTTGTGAGGTTTAATACTATAATAAAAGAGAGGCCAGAGAGATGTCTCTATGCTTTCAGTTTTTTTCTCTTTCTATGTCAAGTCGTATTAAAATCATCCACAGCCATTTTTCTCATAGGAATGGCCATAGTAATAATTTCTAATGAGGACACTGGAAAATGACATTTTCATTATGCAAATAATTGGAATCCAAGTGTTTTTTTAATCAAAAATGACTTTACTTTTGTCAAGATAGTGATGAAATCATTATATCTTGAACTAAACATTTTATTTTTTATGAATAATTGTAGTGTTAATAAAGACAAATAATTCAGTTCTCCTTTTTGAATTCAGAATACCTTGAACTACATACATACTCTAGCATTATTGTGATTCAATAGATATTCATCTATGTGACGTGATATTGTTTGTGAGCATTTATCCAATATTGAATATAAGTGAACTGAGAAAAATACTTTAGAAGTAAAAATTATAGTACTATTTATCCATATTTATAATAGTTTCTACGAACAAAAAGTTTTTTTTGTATTAATAAAATGTCCGCTCGGTAAATTGGAAGAAACTGAAAATAAACACTTCTGTTATGTGTAATTAAAAAGTTGTTTAGCACAAAATAAATGGGTTGTGTTACATGATGCTAGAATGTAAAAAGTTTGTTCCTTGATTGAATGTGAGGAAAGAGTTTATAGAAACCGAGGGATAATTTCTATGTACATATCTATAATTCAAAATATGCTTGCTCTGTTATCCCATTATTTACTTTTACAAGTTTAATAGTTTTTTAAGGCACATATATATATATATACAATAAAATTTTGTAACTGTTTGGAAATATATAGATACTATATACTGTATTCATACGATAAAAATAAAAATAAGGATCCTAGAATCAATAATGAGTTATATTTTCTTCTTTAGCAAACTCAAAAATGTAGACTAAAGTTAATAATAACTTAACAGTTTTTTATGTTCTGTTGTGCAGAAAGTTTGTATTATAAGTTAATGTGCAATTTAATTGTTTTATGTTCAGAGGGGTTTGTTCCAGTCAGCGAATTATTTGCCTGATGTCCCTTTTCTCCACTCACTGGAGATCCCGGAGGAGGCTCCTTCCGAAGCTCCAGCCACTCCACCTAAGCTGTTGGCCTCTTCCGCTCATCGTAACAAGAAGACTACCATCCATTTGGGTCCAAGTCCCGCCATCTACATACTTACATCTAAGAGATATTCTTGGTGAGAGACCGCCTCTCTTTCGGAGGGCCCATTTAGCATGCCTTTTTTGAAGTGCACTCCTTGCTCGCCAAGGGGATGTACGAAGTATGGACTCAAGTCCCAGGAAATCTTGAGTTCCTCAGACGAAAGTCGGGGGCATTTCATCGATCCTTAAGGTCTTTCTTAAAGGACCTCAACAAGCTCCTTGAAAGCATCGTACGCTCCCTGGAGGGGACACCCGATCAGGAGGAAGCGACTCCGTCATTTGATTGAAGAGCGGCTAGCAGCCATGGAATGACAAATTTCTATGTATTCAATAACAGGCGGAGGAGAGAATCTCTCCTTCAGGATGCACTTAACTCTTCTGGTACGGGCACTCGCAGAGTTCAGGCCTACGATCTTTTCTTCAGCCCTGAGAGAGAGGGGAGGGGACATCTTATTCTTAAGGAGGACAAGAACGACAATGCATTTCATACTTCTCTGAATGATTCAAGGTAAGACAAGACTCTCCTCCCTCGCCTTCTCATCCAATTTAACTCCTTCAATACCTTCTGATGAAGTTTTGAATCTTCCTCGAAATTAACGCCTTGGAGGAGACAAAAGTAGAGTGGTAAGAAACACCTATTATTTATATTCTTTCACCAATAACACCATTTTGAGATTGTACCTCGTAAAAAGTTTTTGATAGAATGCTTTCAATAGAGCTATTCTACTTTTTACTCATTCTGAGTGAAAATTTTGAGTCTCTCTATTCAAGGAAGAGCTTTCAGTGTCTAGAAATTTGGGCTATCACTACCGGGAGCAATTTTATTCTAAATAATATGGAAATGGCTATACAAATCTCAGGGGTTTTCAAACTCCCTATCCTTTTCACATTTAGAGAGGTATCCTCCAATGTGTCTTGAAGCCATTACTACTTTTGTAAAATAGATAAAAGGCATTCTATTGTCTCATGCTTGTTAAGAAGAGTTTCGAAAAGCTTCATCTTTCTTTTTACTGTTCCTTGGAAGAATTTATTTCGTTAGAATTGTCAGTAATTAAAGTCTATGAGTAACTTTATAATTAATTCTACGTTTAAAACAATGATTTGAAATCATTGGAATTGTTGTTTGACCCAGATGTATTTATGCTCCTAGGAGCTTTCTTAAACAAACAATTCGATATCGCCCCAGAATGTAAAATAATCTTGGAGATTAGTCAGGTTCTGTTCGAGCCATTATGAATGTAATCAGAGTGCTCTGTTTTGGGTCATCCGCAGCACCACGGATCTTCACCAAGCTTGAAGCTAGTGATAACGTTTTTACTTTATGAGATCGCTGTAAATTGCAGCAATCTGTTGAATGATCTTATCCTTCAGGCTCAATCAGTGCAGGTTTTGCCTAAGAAAATCAAGTATAACAGTGAATCAATTTAAAGGAGAGTAACTTTATTTTATATGTATTTATTTGCAATCAAATATACATTTGTGCCCTTTTGGGGCTCATTTACTATGTTATGTATATTTATTTATCCGAGGAAATATTCTTATGATCCGTGCTCCGGTTGCTTGTTTGCTCCGGAGAGAATGTCGGTCTGAGACCTTCATCAATGTGAAGGACGTTTTGAGAATGCTGTACCGACTTTCTAATCCTCAACTCTCTATCAGAGAAATCTACTTTTGATCTCTCTAAAGGAAACTTTCGTGTCCCTTTCAGTCCTACTTATTCGGCTTCCTTCTCTAGGGAGTTGGATTTGATTTGAACTTCCGCTATTGTGCTGCGGGTTATTAGTCCTACTCTAGATTTTTTTTACCAATATGTCTTTAGACGGATTCGGAATTTCCTTTTCGAATTCGGAATCGATACTGATGATTATCACTATGAGGGCACTTGATTCCCAGAAGGATGTATATCCATATTGACGAATTGGAAATGTTATTGGTGGAAATGGCCTTCCATGCGTATATTTACAGATCACAGCCATATATGTATATATTTTAGATTACTTGTTGGTACTTTTAAATTTATTATTATAAATTTAGAAAGATGCAACGTAGACATCAGTTCACGAAGCGAGATCGTCGGAAGGACGTGTCGAGGGAAATATAGTTGGGCCTTGTCGGGCTAATACCCTGAGAAAATTTGTTTATCAAGTTATCTTTTGAAAGAGGCTCTTCATGTCATGTTTTAAACTTTTTTTTAAAGTGTTCTTGTATCAAAGTAGTGATTCGTTCTCGTTAAACTACGTAGACTTCATGGATTTACACTCTGTGTCTACCTACATATGTGCATATCATGAATATGAGATCGTCAAATGTTTGCTTTTAGACGCGTTTTCAATGGTTTGAGGGTCCTAATAAACCTTTTTTTTCTCTCTCTTGTCCCCTTAAGTTTAAAATATTTGCAGTTTTTGCAGTTTGAAGGATCTATAGTGACCCTTAGGATCTCGAAAGTACCATGGACTATTGATCTCTTTTAAGGGAACTTTAGATTTCTCTTTCCGTCATACTAATCCGACTACCTTCTCTAGGTAAGTCAGATTCGACTTTATAGCGATTGGATTTGAAATCCAAGTTTCGAGTCTCCTTCAAGTTCAGGAGCTATTGATGAGCCATAAGAGAAGGTCTTGCGAGGAGGCTTCATTCAACCTCAGAATCTCTAAATCTGTCGGGTCTGGGCATTTATGGATACGGCTAATCTTGAATCTACGCTAGGCGATATTGACCTTTCTAGTAATACGAGAAAGGCCTCATTTGCAAAAAAAAATCCGCTATGCATTTTTTTGTGTAGCCATATATTAAATATCTAAGCGTACCTATACTCGTTTTTAGGCACTTTTAGGTGTCTAAATGTGAGTATATTCATTTTTAATAAAAAGTAATCCCTTTTAAGCTTCAAAAAAATATGAAATCTAGGTCCCTTAAAGATATTATTTCTTTATACAACAACATTTACTCAAATAAAATTGTATGTTATTTCATTGATACTTCTGTCCAGATTGATGATGGCTTCTTTTTCTAAAGCATCTCAATTCTTAATATCACGACATACAAATCGTAAAACAAGACAGTTTTTCTTTACGCTCTCAAGATCTTATTAACTTTTTAAGTTTACTACATAATCTTTTACCTCACAAATATTTCTTCATAGATGGAAAATACCATTTTAAGGTGCCATGGCACCTTAAAATGGTATTTTCCAATTCTAACGATGAAATTAAGGGGCTGACTGATTTATTTGTCAATTTATTAAAACTTCCTGAAACATGGAGGCAAAGAATAAACCAGTCCTTAGTTGGAATCCATGACGGGAGAACATTCACCAGCCAACTTCAAATTTCTACCAATTGCATTATCTTTTCGGAGCATTGCAAGGATTGCGGTAGATTATACAGTGACACCTTACATGCCTTGGTGGATTGCCAGGCTGTCTCTATGTTGAAGAAATTCGTTTCTTTAAACGTCAGAGGTCTGGATAGTTGTGGGCAGGGATACATAAAGGCAATTGTGCTTTTTGGACTTCAAAAAAGAAAAGGACGTCGTTCCAATAACTCCAAGGCTATAGATTACGCCTTGTTGAACGCCAAAGCAAGGATTGCCAGTTCTTTAACAAAACGGGAGTGCGTGAAGCCAACGGACCTAAGAGCAATTTTGGTATCAGCTGCAGCCAGATATGCTGCATTTTCTCTCAAAATTCCGTCTGTTCGCAACGATTCGTGGACCATTGCTTCAGAGGAGATCAAGTTTTTTCCCTCAAGTTCACTATCTCATCTAAAGATTTTACGTCGCATTCTTAAGACTTCAAAATGATGTTTTTATAATAATTGATTATCGTTTTTAAAGTATATTCTGTGCATTTTATAGTTATTTTTATTATTGATTATGTTCAATCATTGTTAAAATTGGTGTTGTTCTTCCCCGAAGTAATAATTTTAGACTACAATGTCTATTTATGTTTGGTTTTTAACGTAATTACTTTGGAATTTTGAGAACTGAAATATAAAAAAAATATATATATATTTTTATTCATTAGGTTATTTGAAGAGCGGTGTTAATCTAACTTTATACTCGTAACGAGTCTTTGTATCCTTTAAATATCGTTTTAGGGCTGATAAAAAGTATCACACCAAAAATAATGTTATATACTATGGTTTTTAACTTCAAGCGGTGTTAGCTCCCATTTGCTACTGAATCATCCTTAACTCAGACATCCGTTTGGATGAACATATCTCTATCTATCTATCTCTCTGTATATATATATATATATATTTATATATATATATATATATATATATATATATATATATATTATATATATATATATATATATATATATATATATATATATATATATATATATATGTATGTTATGCTATTGGTATGGTGTGGGTACATGTATAATGTTTATATATATACTTTTTGAAGGTACCTTCAAATAACTATAGGTAATAACACACAGTGTGCATATTTTTCAATAAATCAAATTGGATTTTGCCTTTTTTTAACACTTCAAAATAAATATTTTCTTTAATAATAGTCAGTATAAATATCCTTATATTGCCTTGGGAAAACTACTTTGGAGTTTACAAATGTATAGCGGAGCTATGACATAAAATAATAGACATTAACTAAGTTTATGTTTAGTCTTATTTTATTATAGCGTAGCCTACATTCGCGAATCCCATCCCCGTCCCTTTTACCCAGTTGAAATATCAACATAGAAGATGAATACGGAAGTGATATAGGTTGGGAGATATTTTTGTTTGGTTTTTTCTGTTTCTAATTCAAAGCTGAGAAGCAGCATTAGTAATGTATAGCGGATTCTTGACATAAAATAATACATAAACAGTAATACATAAACTAGTTTATGCCTAATATTATCTTCTGAGATTCATACTCCTCCAATTTCTGGGGTTTTTTTTGGAGAATGAGTGAAGAAAATTCCGTCCAATACTTTTATCAAGTCCTTTTCAGCACCATTTTATCCCCAGAATTTATATTCTTCTCTTCACCTCGCATCCACTAATTTAAGGGTTTTTATTAAGGGAGGGATAATCATGATCCTACTGGTAAAATTGCGTCTTGGAAAGAGAGAGAAAGAGTAGATATCTTCTTATATTTTGTAAAATATAAGAAACGTATTGCAACATCCCAAACCATCGTGAACAAGCCTAAGAATTAAAAGGACCCAAATAAAATAAGATGTGACGTCACTGTTTTTTAAACGGCTAAATTATTTAGACGCATAGGAATATCATTATTTGATCTTAGCTTAAGGCAATAATGAAAATTGAAGTGGTTGTACACTATTTATTCAGGTTTGCAACTCAATTAACTCAAGTCAAGTGTTTTGTTTTATTCAGGTGTTTAGTATTTTTACCGCTTAAACCTATGACGTCATGCATATCTACTCCCATGTGATGAAATTATAGAGATAAAAAGATATAGAGAGCTTATTCCCTTCATTTGTATTTTGTGTCCAATATAAACAAAGTAATTTATACTACGCCATCGAACGCTGATCTTAGAGATATAATCTATCTCTATGATCAGCTTACGATGACGTAGTACCAATTACTTTGTTTATTATGAACACACAGAATATAGCTGAACGTTGTTTCTCTGCTATTGAAGGGAATCAGCTCTCTATATCTTATATTTCTATGGATAAAATAAATACTTTAAATTATGCTTTTCTGAGTTGCCTTACAACGTCAGAGTAACATCATCTGCGTATATGCCGACCAAGCGGCGACTCCCCTCAAACTCAATTTCAATACCCAAAAACTTTTCCCGGTGTCTGCTGACGAATTCTTCAATAGCAACGATAAATAAGAGTGGAGCAGAAGGAACTCCCATGTGAAAACTCTTGCCGAGGTTATTAGGCTACCCTATTTTCACCAAAGGAGTTATTGGAAGTGCATTTGAAAAGCAATGCACGCGTAGGGTCAAAGATTTTTGGTGCAATTTTTTTTGCTTATGAATATGTCGAATTTGCACACTATCAAAGGTTTTATTCAAAAAAATCAATTGCAAATACTACACCGAATTTTCGCCTTCCCTAAACTGAATCGATAGCTGCCCGAATTGCGTTAACCTAATATATTTTTCGATGTTATAAAGGCCCTTCTGATGGGGTTTTTCTCGAGAAATTTCTCATTTCCTGTGCTAAAAGTCCAAATAGAATTCTGTAAGATTCACTTAACCCTTGTGTGGTGTTCATATTTTTGTACTCAGCACTGTTCGTGGGTCTGGTGGACCCGCTGCGTTTTGGGGTTCTCAGCTAAACACAATAAAACTATTTTATGTTAAAATACTCAAATGATCTTTTCCTTATCTCAATTACAAGCAATATATAAACAACATAAATGATAAATAATAGTCTTTTACCTTTATTAGGTCACATTTATAAATAAAACATCACTTCTTTTTGTTGTTGCGCTGTAACCTAGAATAATGAAAATATCAGAAATTTTTCTAACTCTCTCTCCTCACACACAAGATATGAGTGCAGATCAACTGCAATAGCATCACACTTACTTCAGGCTTTGCAGGTGATGGTTCTGTAGGTTGGGTGGATGGTGCACAAGACCTAAAATTTCCACTTTCATTGACCCCGGGTCCAGCAGACCCGAACACCCTCTATGTAATGTAAATGTGTAGGGGGGGTGTATGGTGTGTGGTCACTGAAAACGTGTTGTGATATATGTTCTTCGCAGAAAATGAGCCAAGGCCAATGAATCTGAGTTTGAAATAATAAAAATTCGTATACTTTTCTTTGAGACAAAAATGAAAACGGGTCCCACAGACCCGAACACCACACAAGGGTTAATAACGTTATTGGTCTACAGTGACTAAAAAAAGATCCTTTAGTTGGGATAAGAGTGATTCGTCCTTTGTTAGAGACTTGCATATTTTATCCTTGTTTTCATGCCTTGGTTCTTGTTTTTATAGGTAGGGCATCACTTGATCCGGAACGAGAGAATAAACTTACCACCAATACTGTCGGAACCACAAGCTTATTATATCCATCCTTTTCTTCAGCTACAGGTACAAGTCTATTGAAAGAGTATATCCCGAGGTTACGTTTATTTTGTAATACTTTCCTTTCTTCCAACTATTGATGGAAGCGAGAATGGAAGTATTTTTTAGATGCCACAGGCTTGGGATGTTTGTATTCATTATATTTTTTACATTAATTTTCTGAATATTTGTCATTTTTAACAAGGTTCCTTACTCTTGATTTGGATCCTTCTCTAAAATCACTTTATCTTTCTGCTTACCTCAGTACTCCTGAATGATTTACAGAGTGAGACATAAAAGAACGTGGCAAATATTGAGCCTTCCCTTAAGATGGTACCAATGGTGTTGTGATATTTCTTATGTCCAATCTTCTATCATGCACAAAGCACAAAGATGTTTTTGAAATGATTTTACATCAAACCTTAGCAGGTCCGTCTGACAATGTATAAAAATTTACATTCATATTTTACATTAAAATATACAAGTTTGGAACAATTGATACTTTGATAAATATTTTAGTAAAATCACTTTATTGGTTTTATTTATGCAATAAAAAAAATGCGCTC
>CP045910.1:4304493-4316714 GCA_013387185.1 Caligus rogercresseyi
ATGTACTACAAATGATGTTGTATCTTGGTCCTCTGTATCTCCCTAGCACTTTAGTTAATAATGAGCCACTTTTCTATAGATAGGTTTGAGATCCCAAGATAAATTAAGTCAAAGTGGACATTCCCAAAAAGTCACGGACAACGTCGGGTAGGCATCCGCTTGTACTAATATTACTTAAGTAAATGGCGTATAGAAGAAACAAAACATCAACCCATTTCGTCTACGAGGAAGCTGAAATGGGTAAAGAATGGAAAGAACCCCATTTTAATCTATGTAAAATCGATAAAATAAGGGATTTGTTCTTTAGCAACGTCAATTGCTGTCTTTGAAATTTTGGCATTTGTCAGATGTTCCTTAAAATATAACAGTTATAATAACACCAGTATTATAATGATCGGTGAGCATCAAATTTTGATTGGTTATTCAAATGTACTGTATTTATTCTTAAAGCCAATAAAAATATTAATAATAATGCTTTCATCAACTAAATGGCCGACTATTTAAAATAATAACTCATATTGCTGCATATAACTTTGCTTATATGTCTAATTTCGGAAACATTCCATTTAAAATGCAGCATAAATGATAGATCTTATTTCTATATTGTTCGACTGAGCTGCATCTCAAAGGATATGAACGGATATTAGGGCATTAAAAATTAGTCTATGGAACCTAGAATACTTTTTTTAAATGGGGTTGATTCATTTTTACCTTTCCATAAACAGGAAGAGTCGACATGCACCCTAAACGTTGAGCGAAAAAGAATATTTATTCTTAAGAATGAGTGTAATTTTTTGACAACACTAAAAAACATAGACAAACATATACAAAACCAGATAAAACAACAATAATTCTTCTGATGGAACTCCTGTAGTTTTTTAGAAAAAAAAGAATTCAAAAATCATGGATTGAAGAAGTATAAATACTATATTACGTAAATATTCATAGCGTGATGATATTGATGAAGAGCCAAACTATAAGTATAATCGTTTTATTAAGATATTGAAATATAATCAAATCATGGATATAAAACATAACATGTAGAATGGTGATGAGTCGTCGGGGAACCCGGAATTCATTCAGAGCAAAAGAGCGATGCCCGTTGCTATTTTAATTCCATCAAATATGAGGCGAGCAATTATGACTTTATTTTTTAAATAATGACAGTGTATGACATATAGCAAGACATAAAATCTTTTTATTATAACGATGAAAAGATACGTCAACATTTATTTAAAGCTTACTAAAATATATCAATATTTTCGCACATGTGAATAAAAATACACTTTTATGACAATATTTATGTGCAACTTATTCCATGATAATTTAAAAACCAATAAGAGAATGTGAACGTTATGTGAAGATAAGTGTTTACTATAATCTTAATCATAAATTGATTTTGATAATTATTTATTCCATATTTTTTAATCACAAATCTTCTTATCAAAAGAAATGGCCTATCTTTAAATGGCGATTGTAAATAAATTGTAAAGATGCCGGTCATATTATAATGAAAAGATACGTCAACATTTTTTAAAGCTTACTAAAATATATCAATATTTTCGCTACATTTGAATAAAAATACACTTTTTATGACCATAATTTATGTGCAACTTATTCCATGTATAGATTAAAAACCAATAAGAGAATGTGAACTTTATGTGAAGATAAGTGTATTACAGATAATTTAATCTTAAAATTGATGTGATAATTATTTATTACACAATTTTTTTAATCACAAATCTTCTTATCAAAAAGAAAATTGGTCTATCTTTAAATGGCAATTTGTAAATAATATGTATGTAAGATGCCGGTCATATTTATAAAGAAAAAAAATACATAATTTCATCCATCAACATAGTAATGTGTTCAAAATAACAAAAGGCGAGCACTTTATATATAATTTCAAATAGTGAAAAACATGCCTTGCTATATCATTGCTATAAATTATGATGACAGGCGGAAGTTGGCATTCCAAAATACATTTTTGAAGGAGTGAAAAAAGTGTTTCCCTTTCTTGAAACACAGATGGGAACATTGTTTAGGATACAACTTAACAATTTAATATGTGCCTATCTTAGCGGAGTCAAAAATAGGCTTTAGGACGGCAGACACGTAGAGTTAAAGAGACGTATAGTAACATTATTTATTCATAAATTGAAATTCTGAAAGTATAAACATTTTGCTATCATCCAATACATACTAATATGTGAACAGTAGTAAGATAATTATTTTTTTTCAGTTTTATGGGCAACTATTTTGTTTATTCTTTTGAAATATTGTACAATTGCCAAATTTATACTTTCCAATATTATTTATATCCTTACGTTATAATTTTTTATTAAATTTTCGTGATCTTTATATTTTTACTTATATTTGATTTTAAGATGTTTAAAATAAACACGTTAAATTTTACTACTTATTTTTATGTCTAAAAATTGCAGAAAAGTCAAGAAATTTCAAAAAAGTCAACTGGAATATATTTAGATGCCAAGCAGAAAATGTTTCACTGCCTAAACTATTTAATCGCAATGGATAAATATGCAGAATCAATTAAATGATACAATAATGAAGGCATTCGACATTGCTTGTACATTAAGGAAAACAACAGCGTCCAAGTCCATGACATAGTGGACAACACATCTTGCAAGCCTTAGATATAAACTCAATAACTTGAGACTTAGCGTTACCACAGCACACATAGAGAAGAGTACTTAAAAACGAAAAACAAATATCGTACAGTACTCAGAAAAGAGAAAAAAGAGTCATGGAGGCATTTTTGCAGTAAAGCTGCAAATGCCAAAGACATTGCAAAACTGATTAAAATGCAAAAACCATTAGAAGACTCAATTGGACTACTGAAAAAGACGATACATATACGCATTCACCTGCTCGATCTTTACTATTACTTATGGTTCAACCTTATACAAGCCTCAATACATAGGAACTATCTATCTATCTATCTATCTATCTATCTATCTATCTATCTATCTATATCTATCTATCTATCTATCTATATCTATCTATCTATCTATCTATCTATCTATCTATCTATCTATCTATCTATCTATCTATCTATCTATTATCTATATCTATATATATATCTATCTATCTATCTATATATCTATATATATATATATCTATATATCTATCTATCTATCTATATATATATATATATATATATATATATATATATATATATATATATATATATATATATATATATATATATATATATATATATATATATATATATATATATATCTATGTATATATATATATATTTCCTGTGCCACATATATCGTTTTTGGATCGGCTTTACTCTTTAAAAACTGAAGAGAACGTCTTCTAATGTAAAAACAGCTTAAGTATGAACATCAACTACTATAATAATACTTTATTTGATAAAAATATTCATATAATTACATAATAGAGCACAAAGAACTTAAAGTTTGATGAATAAGCCATGTGGGTGTTTCAAAAACTTTTACGGCTAAAGAGGCCTCTAGCTTTGAGTTGCTCTAAACCACAGCGCATGTTGTTCCTTTTTGAAAATTTGAGAGCAGGATATCATTTTGTTTTGTAAAATAGTTTCCCCGTTAAGTTTTTTGAATTTTGTTTTAATATAAATATTTTGTTTGACCGAAAAGAAAACTACTGTCACTACATGTTATTGCACAAGAAAAAATGGTTTCCAATAAAATATGCTAATATCCATGGGTCTACTAACAATAATAGAATTTATATTTTTTTAAAGCGTTCAAGCTGGAAAACGAAACCTTGTTACATATGTAATCGAAAAAGTAACAAGCAAGATTTTGATCTTATTCCTTTTCCGCGCAAAATTAAAAAATGTACTTTGTTTATTAAATAATTGTAAAAAAATTGACAGACCAGTAAAAAATTAGTTTAGTATGTCAAATTGTATTTTAGTTATATTTTCTAAGTCGCACATTTGAAATCTCACAAATATGTAGATGTCTTTAAAATCTTAATCACCTTCTTACCATCATGTGCAAAAAAGTTTTATCTGAGGGACTTTTTCAAGCATAAAAAGTTATTAAAAAGAACTAACTGATATCAAGTGAATCTACTATTCTATGAGTGTCTCTTCTCAAAGATATTCACAGACCAAGATCTCTAATTATTTTCATGACAATTGCTCTAGTGAAATAAAAACGAACATGGGCATTAAAAGAATAATATCTCTCAACACTATAGGTGGGATAGACAGGGTGCGTAGGTACGCCATTTTAAATTCCATCTTTGAAGGGCATCCCGACATAGTTTGTCTTCAAGATATAAAACGGGATGTTTCATCTACTTGTTCATACAACTGTGCGATCTGCAAACCTGGACGTTTTCATTCGTTTTTCACTGGCAATGGATCACGAAGGGGCGTTCTAACGTTTGTTTCTAAGAAGATCAAAGTGGTTGAGTGTGTTGAGGAATTTTCTGAGACAAGTGATTGGCATAAACTTTTCATTTCGACGAACAATGTGAGATTCTGTCTCATTAATGCATACGGCCCCAATGATAAGTGTACCGCATTTTACCAAACAATTATTGACTCCAAACTTTTAAGGCATCTTCCCACGATTATCATAGGAGATCTCAACGTCGATTTATATAAGAAACCTTTTAATTATCCCAACTTGCAAATTTTAATTTTTTTAATCTCAAAATTTAATCTTTTAGACGCCACCAAAAAACTTAGCCCAAATCAACAAGTATCGTGGAGAAAAGGTTCTTCAGCCTCTCGAATCGACTTGGCCCTGGTATCGCCAACCTTTTATCAACAAATAAGAAAAGCATTTTATAGACCAGAACCCTTCTCGGATCATCATTCTTTAGAATTAGAACTGAATTTTAGACAAACGACACATGCTTTTAAAGTGCCAAAGTGGATTTTAAAGGAGACAATATTTGTGACAAAACTTCGTCAAAACCTAACACAAGCATTCAGCCCTTCTCTTTCATCAGAACAAACATTAACAGTTTTTTCAAGAGTGGTTCGGCACACCACGTTGAAGTTTTTGCATGACCAAAGAGAAATAATGAAAAAAAATAAAGCAAAACTTAATCATCTGCTTGAAGAAAATTGTATGTTTATTAAAACGTTCACTTCGGAACTGGTCAACACTTTTAGACTAGCAGAAGTTGTGGAGACTGAAATGAGTGACAAGTTATCTACGGAAGTAAGCCCTCACAGACGACTTTCAACTCTCCAAAAAAAACTGAACACTCTGCGTCCGCCATCAAGGCAATAATACATGAGGTAAAAAGATAACGAAATCCCAAGACGTATTAGACTTCTTTTACACAAAATTTCAGGATATATTTCGCCATGATAGGACTAAGTTCCCCAAGAAGAAATTTGTAGCCCGATCAGAAATCTTCACAACTGAGAAAGTTACATCTTACATCGAAAAGAAGTTAAACGTGCGGAAGGCGTCGGGGGTGGACGGAATCATTGGAGAAGTCTTCTCGCATCTTCCTAATGAAGTAGCCCCCTTTCTGGTTCGAATAGGAGAGTCAATGGAAATCAGAGGCAAGCTTCCTAAGTCTTTCACAAAAGGAAGAATTGTCCTCATTCCAAAAAAAGGGAATGGGATGAATTTTAACCACTGGAGACCGATCACTGTTCTCAACCAGTCCTATCGAATTTTGTCTGGAGTTTTGTCTCAGGAAATGGAGCCAATACTCAACAAGAAGATTGGTATCCCTCAAAAAGGATTTTTAAAAAATAGAAAAATATCTGATGTATCACGTAATATTCATACAGCCATTGAATCTGTGAAAGAAAGAAAAAAGTTTGGGGCGGTGATTGGGATAGATTTTAAAAAAGCATTCGACTCTATTTTACATTGTCAAATTTTAAGGGCTGTTAAAAAACTCCTCCCTCGCCGTTTTTTTAATCCAGTTCGTGCTCTTCTTTTTAATGGATCCTCGATAATCACATTGGGTGGTCTGGAAAGTAAGTCTATATTGCTTGAAAGAAGCTGTAGACAGGGTTGCCCTTCAGCCCCTCTTTTATTCATCGCTGCTGTGGAAGAACTTGTGACTCAACTGTCACGTAAATACAGTGGATTCGGTGTTCAATTTCCTGGTTACCGACATCTGATCGATCTCTACGCAGACGACATTACATTGACAGTAGAAGCAAATTCAGAAGCGCAGCTAAAAAAGAGAATCGAAATCCTTTTGTCTTCTTTCGAAAAATTCAAGGAGAGGTCGGGTTTGGAATTAAATCGATCCAAGACTTTTATTTTACCGATAGGGGAGTGGGGTTACAAAGAAGGGCTTTGCGTAGGCCATTGCTCCGTCAAAAATAAAGTTTCTATACTTGGTCTTCACTGGGGGCCTGAGGGGCTACATAGGAGCAACTGGGACATTATGTCTTCGACGATTGGTAGTCGGTTTCTTTGTGGAGGAATTATGGCCTCCAAAAAAGAATAGACTTATATAATCTCCACATAATTCCTCTAGTTTTATATAAGGCCACTGCATCTCCCGAGATTGCTGAAAGAGCCATGAATGAAGAAGAAGTCTGGTTGTCGAAACTTTTTCACAAAAACTACCTTCCCGCTATTAGGAGACCTAAGAAGTTAATTGGGGGAGGATTGGCTCTTCTATCTCGTATAGTTCCCAAAATATATATAAAGATTTTTATAGATATTCTGAGGAAACCCGACCAGGAATGGAGGAGGACTGTCACGTACAATAGTCTATGTATGAGATTAATGTTCGGAACTGATCTCACAAACGACTCCACGCAACGTATTTCCTCAAGTTGGGCGGCAGCTCAGAGAATAATTTGGAAGTGTGAGCCCAAATTTCTCAGTCATTCAATCACTCGAGACCCTATTTCTTCAAAAATTTGGGAGATTCCGCAGTTTTGGAGGAAAAAGCTCTAAACAATGTTTTATCCATACACTCCAGTCTCTTATATATCCATTTGATGATGGAAGGTTTAAATTCCCTCTAAGAAAGGCCGCTGTTGTTCATTTAATGCCACGGCCGTGGCACCTCAAAATGGCATTTCCCAATTTGAGCTACGAAACTAAGGGGTTGACTGATTTCTTTCTCAGTTTATTAAAGCTTCCTGAAACATGGAGGCATAGAATAAATCAGTCCTTAGTTGGAATCCACGACGGGAGGACATTCACAAGCCAACTACAAATTTCTTCTAACTGCATAATCTTTTCGGAGCATTGCAAGGATTGTGGGAGACTTTATAGTGACACCTTACATGCCTTCGTGGATTGTCAGGCTGTCTCTATATTGAAGAAATTCGTTTCCTTAAACGTCAGAGGTCTGGATAGTTGTGGGGAGGGAATTATAAAGGCAGTTGTGCTGTTTGGGCTTCAAAAAAGAAAAGGACGTCGTTCCGACAACTCTAAGGCCGTGGACTTTGCTTTGTTAAACGCCAAAGCACGGATTGCCAGCTCTTTAACGAAGCGAGAGTATGTGAAACCAACAGACCTACGAGCAATTTTGCTATCAGCTGCAGCCAGATACACTGCTTTTTCCCTGAAAATTCCGTCTCTTCGAAACGACTCGTGGACCTTTGCTTCAGAGGAGGTACGATACTTCCCATCAAGTTCCCTATCTCATTTAAAGATTTTACGTCGGATTTTGAAATATTCAAAGTGATTTATTATTTAAAATATTGGAGAAGCGTTTTTTAAAGTATGTATTGTGCCATTTTATGTTTGATTAATTTTTATTCTATGTTTTAATTGTTGTCGTTCTTCTCCAAAGTATTAATTTTAGACTACAATGTCTATTTATGTTTTTTAACGCAATTACTCTGGAATTTTAAGAACTGAAATACACTGGAAAAAAGTCATTTAATAAAATATTTATGAGTGAGGCATACAAAATAAAGGAAATCATTTTTATGATGTTTTGTCTGAAGTTACTGCACATTGAGCACATTTTTCAAATGCTATTGCATTCTCGAAGGATAAAATGACTCCCGGCTTGGAATAATTATGATTCATTGTTAGCTATGATTTGCTCTTAAACCCGTTACTGCGAAGAAAGAATCTTAAAAATACCTCTTCCTGAAGGACCAGCATGACCACATTACGAAGAACAGCTCGAGCTATCATTATTTTGTGTGATAATTGCCTCTTTGAAACTATATTAAATGTATGAAATCGTATTATGGAAACAAAAATGAGAGTAGAGACGTCAGGATCAAATTAAGACTTGTCAGGAGCCTTGATGCACCAAATTCTAGCGTAAGGGTCTCCATAGTTCCACTTCATGGGCAATTTGGTATTCTCTTATAAAATACCAAATTACCAGAACGCATAAGCCTATCCAGACATTTCCCCCTATAAGTTGATATTTTATAAAACATTATGTAGAAGGGATCTTATATGTTTTTGATAAGTTAATGAATACCCTAATGGCTTTTTTTCCTCATAAAGGCTTATTTTCTAATGAAAAAGGACATACTTAAATAATAGAAAATAGGAAAATTGCTTTTTAAAATAAAACATAAAAAAACATTTAGTTTATAATTTGTATATTTTTAAATAGAGTATAAATACAAAATATGTCTTTAAATATATATATTTATATATATAATATATATATATATCTATATAGATAGAGAGAGAGAGAGAGAGAGAGCATGGCTAAAGTTCTTTTGTACTACCACTCATGCAATGTTAGAGGCCTTATATAACTATTTTCAGCAATTTTATTGTTTGCTCTCTTCAGGATTCCGGGGTCTAAACCTTTTATAGAGATAGATAAACTTGGTGTCGATAAAATCTTGAATACTATCTTTCAAAAAAATATTTTGAATTTAGAGATTTGATGCGAAAAGGGTATAAATATCTTTTGTTAAATTATTTCTTTTTTATTCACAAACCTTATTGTAATACTGTTATAACACCGAGATGGAAGCCAAACATGTGTCCGTATACACTCTTCTTGGGCGGAATTGCTAACCATCACCAAATGTGCCAGGAGTTTTGTATACACGGTCGAAAAAACTAAAAAAATGAATCAGGAGACTTAAACAGAAAGCTGGGGGTGAAAACTGTTGACCCGACCATCATCAAAAACCACATCAAAAGCAACATGACCAAGTCTATGTCCACTTTGGCTAAGGATTTGGCCTCTAAAAGACCATTGTGACAAAATAGGTAAAAAAGGGAAGAAAAAGTCTTAGGCTGATTTAGAAGACATTATTGACTCAAAAAGAGTGAAAGGAGACTGCAAAGGTCCAAGAAACTTTTGAATTTGAACAAAGGCGCATTACTTTCTTCAAAGTCGAGAAGACTTATCCCATCATCAAAATTATCGCTTTTCTTGTCTTGGAATATATTTGCGATAGGATAATCTAACAAAGTTAAATACAACTACAAAACATCTGGCTTTTCTGATAATGATTGGCGAAGTTGTATCAACGGGTGATATCCTACCGCAAATTGGTTCTCTGTTGGATTCTGGCGTTCGTAAGTGGATTACATATAACATATATGAGGATCCATCATCAAAACTTTCATCAGTAAAGTTGTAATAATCCTCCATCTGTCTTTTAACAAGATGGAGTATCTGCATACCTCCATAGCCACTCAAACATACATAGTCGAAAATCACTTTTTATGTGCAAAGGAAATGAGCCCAGATTGAAATCCTTTTGGACTTTCCAATATAGGCGCGCATAGAGATCGAGACTAGCAAAAAATGCAGCGAAAATATATCAAGCCTGAAACCTCCGAATAATGTCAGGGCCTTTATGCCTGCCGAGTACATTCGTGAGGTCTGCGCCAATTTCAGACCCTGACTGAAGCGGGCTTTGGCAGCGGAAAGGGGGATTAAAATTGGTTTTCAAAATATGTATCACAGTATTTATTTAACACAATTAATTTTAAATAAATATTTGACGCTGTAAAGGCCAAGATGACTTTTTCTCTAAAATGTCCTCGTTTTTTAATTACCACCCAGTAAGTATACTTACATCCATAGAAAACTTAAAAGTTTCCGTGATACAGGAGGCTCAGCAAAAGTTTAAATGTCTTTTGTTTTTATTATGTAGATTATTTATGCGTGCCATATTATAATTAAAGGAAAAATAGTAACATTGATTTACTTTTCTTCGCCTCAAAACTTCATCAAGGAAACGTATTTATACTTATACAAGATAAACTAGAGGCATATATACACTCAGAGAGTGCAAACCTCCGCCGTCACGGGGTCCTTATGAGCCTTTCGAGGCGGATTTTTCACGACTGGGGCGGCGTAGAGGACGGGGGAGGGTTCCCCTCGACGGAAATTCCGAGAGGAAGACGCTCCGGCACCCGATTTCACAGCACAGTGACATCTGTTGGCAGAGTAGGCTAACTTGAAATATTTATTAGTATTTAGCTCGTTTTGCATCTTAATTCTGCACTCAGAGATGCCAAAATTTAATCACTTGTTACTTTGGCATTTCCAACAACTCCACAAAGTTTCATCCAATCCGTTCGGTACTTTTGAGTTATCCTGCTGACAAACAAACCAACACAACAAACCAACGCCAGTGAAAACAATACCTCCTCGGCGGAGGTAATTATCATTTTATCCAAAGAAAGTTGAGCACAAAATGATTCCTTAGTCATTGATGAGTCCACATAACGTAATAGAAACACAAGTGAGTCTTTAAGAAGGTTATATTGATTCGACGATATCATACTATCAATATGTAAACCAATATACAAACAAAAATGCCTTGAGTTCTTGAGAAAATGCTTATAAGCTGAATAACTTACTCTTGTTTTCACTATCCATTTCTACAGACAACTCTCCAATCACAAGCTATTCTCTAATCCCTTAAGGATCAAAACATTTATTAACTGTTATTGTTAACAGTTCAATAATAAAATAAAAACATTGTAATTGTATTTTTTTGTACATTAGAATCTGCAATGACAAGCTATTCTCTAATTCCCTTATGATGAAAATCATTACGCGCCGAAGGAGGTTTGTTTTGTGGGTGTTTGTTTGATGTAGCAGGTTAACGCAAAAAGTACTGAACGGATTCGGATGAAACTTTGTGGAGTTGTTGGAAATGCCAAAAGAAACAAGTGATTAAATTTTGGCATCTCTAAGTGCTTTTTAATATGCAAAATGAGCAAAATACTACTACTAATAATAATGAAATGGGGTCTCTATTCAGGGAGTAGGAAAGAACAAACGCTTAAAATATCCATTGACGTAATATTGTTCATTTATCAGCTAAGGACTACGTCACTGGGTGCTTAAACTTCTTTCTCTTCCCGTCTTCCTCTTAATATAATATTAAATAAAATATAACGCTAATATTAAGAGCATGATGAAGAAAAGAAAGGAGTTTAAACATCCAGTGACGTATTTCTGAATTGACTAATAATAGTATGACGTCAATGGATATTTTTTAGGATGGCTCTCTCCTCACTCATTATTCACCAAACACACCTACTTATGTAGACATATATGATTGGATTGTAATTCTGTTAAGTGATTCATTAGGTGGGGATCGGCGGAGGTTTGCACTCTCTGAGTGTAGTTTATTAACTGTTATTGTTAACAGTTCAATAATAAAAAATAAAATTGTAAGGTTTGGATATTGCTCAATATATATACATAAAAAGTATTTATGTTCCGAATGTAGGGTTTAAAAACAAATAAGAAATCTCACTTCTTTTTAAATTGTAATACTTTTTGTTTATGCGTGAAAACATGAACAACATAGAAAAGAATGTACCCTTCGAAGATGTATATTATTAATTTTTAAGTTTTAATCTCCTCTCAAAAAAGAAAGTTGGTTTGAAAATGCAATTTTTATTTAATCCTCCTCTTCATTTGACCCATAAAAAAAAAGAAAAATAAGGCTTTTTTGGTTGGATGCATGTAATTACTAAATTAAAACATAATATACATAAAGATATTTAAGGGGATTAAAAGGAATCATTGAAGAATAAAATTACAAATACTTTATTTATTTATTGACTTCCGCAAACGGCATTTAGAAAAAAACAACTCAATAATAAAAAGGCTGGATATTAATTTGAAATGACAACATTGTTTAACCTTCTATCAAATATATATATTGAGTTAGCCAGTATAAAGTCTAAAGTCCTGATCATAACATTGAACTCATTCCATGAGCATTTATGATAAGTCGAAAATTTACTGCAATATTATAATATATTTGGTCGGCCATAGGCTAACTTTTT
>CP045910.1:4316814-4326973 GCA_013387185.1 Caligus rogercresseyi
TTTTTTTCTTATGAAAAGTAGTTCCTTAAAAATCGTCATGCATCGTCCTTTTTTCTGTTGTCTATTCCTACAGGCTGTGTATTTAAACTTCATAAAGATAATTATTTTTGAAGCCATTTGATAAAAAAATAGAGTGCCGAAGATATGTATGGTAGTGATTAATATTAGTTTTGATCTCCGTTGATGGAGGAAACAGTAAAAGAAAAAACTTATGAGAGACTGCAACTTGATATCTTTATCAAGAAAGTTGAGAGTGATTGGCATCACTCTCCATCTCTTGGCATTATTCAAATTTGAATAGCGCGATGTTGCATTATAAAAAAGTTTTTATTTTTCACAAAACCTCAATTGGGGAGGGGAAATACAGGGTAAAAAAACTTATTTTAAAGTAATTATATAGAAAGCGAAGTTCCGGTAAGCACCTAATAAAACAAAAACAACGTCTTTCTACCTCATACTCATCCACAATTTTTTTTTGTACAAATATAACTTGATGATTTAGTATACCAAAATATTAAAGCTGGTTACCCAGCTTTCATTTGATATGTTTGGTGTTCTAAAAATCGCTATACTTTAAGAGATATAAGCAAATACTTTTTTTGCACGTACTCTCCCAAAAATTGATCTTTTGATATGAGAATATACAATTACCACTTGGTAACTTGGTGTTAAAAAAGAAGGGAGAGAGTATTTTGCCTCACTTCTCTCCCTTCTTTTTTTCTTTATCTTTCTATCCAGCTAACACTAACAGCAGTTACCAAGTGGTAATTGTATATTCTCATATCAAAGGATCAATTTTTTTGGGAGAGTACGTGCAAAAATGTATTTGCTTATATCTCTTAAAGTATAGCGATTTTTAGAACACCAACATATCAAATGAAAGCTTGGTAACCAGCTTTAATATTTTGGTATACTAAATCATGTCAATTTAATAAGTAGAGAGTTATATGTACATTAAAAAAAGCATATCTCGCGTACAAAATGACGCATATAATGGATTATAAATGCGTCAGAGACAAAGTAAAATTTTGAGAGGATACCTTGACGCAAATCTAAGAAACACATTTTTTTTTTCATAATCGATTTCTTATAGGTCAATACAGGCTCTGAATCATATGATGTAAACTCAGATTGTACTGAATTCTGAATTGATAGAATGCAACCAAGGTCATTTTTGGATTTATCATCTAAAGTTTACTAAACTTAAAAGTACTATTTTACTCTGAAGCGAACAAGTCATCTTCTACAGGCGAGTGAAGTTAATTGATACAAAAAAGCTATGAAATATGCTAACAATACACACTCCATTTTTTTCTTTGTTTTTACTGAAAACTTTGTTTTATTAAAAAACATCAAACATACGTCTGGTAGTAAATTAGATTTCCTTTAAATTAATAATTATTATTGAAGTCTGTAACGTCCACCATTTTGAAGAAATTTGCGAAAAACTATATTTTTACTAAATTTTTAAAACTTTGACCTCGTTGCGCGACCTCGTAATGTTGACCGATTTTGTTCAAACTTTGTATGTCGTCTTCTTTTATCACCAAGAAACAGAAAATCCACAATGTTGCTAACATTTCAAACATTTGAAAAATAAGAACAGCCCTAATATATATTTATATTTCATTCATAAAATCAGTCTGTTTTGTTTCCTATACTCCGTGATGCCTCTTCATTCGTTAATGACTCTAGGGAAAAAAATGTTCAAAAATGGTCACTCTTACATAGAGAGAGAGAAGTTGGTCAAAAAACTATATTGAAGTGGACCACTACTTTTCACTTTTCTGCCGTACCGAGTACACACAACACGGACACAATGTTAAAGTAGTCGGCCAACACAATTTAATACTCAACTTTATGCAAAAATGATCCATATAGGACCCCTTGATATACCTAATGCATAGGCTAAAATAGGTTAAAACCAGAACGAATAAGCTTGCATTGAGACATTAAAAAAAAACAATTCATATATACCATATAGAAACACAGTTGCGACTAAGTCTGGTAATGTATGTAGTTGGTGGTGGATAGCGAGGAGGCCCTTCAGGGATTGAAGAAAGCCGAGCTCGCAAGTCTAGTCCGGGACTATTTATTGGCGTGCGGGTTGGACCCGGCTAACGCCCCTGAAGATCCCTGGTTGTATCCAGCCGCAGCCTTTTCATCTCTCAGGCCCACGTAGAGTCCATCGCTGGGGCAACTTGGGCCAGCGAATTCGAAACTTATGCGTCAACTGGTTAGCGAGTTATCACCTGAACGTAAAGCGGGCCTACTCCTTCATTGTGCGGGATCGAAGGTCCAACAGTGGAGGAAATCCATGAGGTGGAGCCCAAGGAGGAAGAGGACGTCTATACTACATTCCGTTGTGCAATGGATGAGGTTTCTCCCCGGTAGAGTCCATCATTTTCGAGAGACATCAGCTCCACGAAATGAAACATGCATTGGGTGAACCTATAGATGACTTCCTCACTAGACTCCGTTCGCAGGCACGATTCTGCAAGTTCATCTGTGCTCATTGCAAAACTCTTATGAAGAGGACACTCTGGATGAGAGAGTTGTCACAATACTTGTTTCCACCAAGCTTTGCCGGATTGCATTCGAGAAAAAGGTAATTAGTCTCGATGAAATTATCCAGGTGGGACGAGCACTCGAGTCCGCGGATAACCAGTCTCATGAGATGAATTTGGAGAAATCGGCGATGGAAGCTGATTATAAAGGGCCAAAGGGATCTCGGAAATGGCAGAAGAACACATGGGGAAATAAGTCACACACCAAGGGTGAGGGTCAGCAGAAGGACACCATCCAATGCAAATTCTGTGCGAGTAAGCCTCGTCCTTCACGTTTTTCGTGTCCTGCCGTGGGCAAAACGTGCCGTAAGTGTGGACAAGCGGATCACTTCGCATCGTGTTGCTCAAACAGAGTTGTCAACTGCATCGTAGGGAGTGTCTCTAGGACGCCGTCAAAACGTGTGTTCGTGGAAGCCCGGGTTTCCAGAAGGATGGTAAAATTTCTTCTAGACTTGGGGGCCATGTGAATCTCATTCCTCGCCGTTTGGTACCTGAGAAGGCTTATCCGCACCTAGAAAAGTCTATCACCTGTTTGGAGGTGCAAGTGTCCCAATATTGGGCCAAGTGTCACTTCCCCTGGCCATTGGTGGAGCGAGTAAGGGCACTTTGGAGTTCTTGGTCACGGAGGTGGACCAACTCATCCTAGGATCGGAAGCCTGCCTGAAGCTTGGTCTGGTTTCGATTCACAAGCCCTCGTTCCTCTGCAATGAAGTGAGGACCCATGGTGAGGATTTGGAGACCCTAATACCGAGTTTCGTCATCTCTTCGAAGACGTTGGTCACCAAGTCGTGAGCCATGCGAAGGCTGTTGTCCACATCGACAAAAATGCATCTCCTCGTTACTTGCGCTCCCGCTTTGTCCCGTTGGCCCTAAAGGACAAGGTCATCCCGGAGCTCAAGGCTATGGTTGAGCGTGGTACTCTGGAAAAAGTACAAACTTCGGAGTTGGCGTCACCCATAGTTGTCGTCCCTAAGCCTGATGGAGTGTAATAATTTGTGCAGATTACACACAGACCATCTCACCCGTCATCAATAAACTTCTATACCCGTTGCCGCATCGGAGGAACTGTTTTCCGGACTGGTAGGAGCGGCGTACTTCTCCAAACTGGATTTCAGCCTCTGTTATGAACAGTACAAGGTAGAACAGCGGTCAAAGGAGCTCTTGACAATAAATACTCCTATAGGTCTCCTGCGGTATAATGTTCTCCCATATGGACTCGCCTCAGCCCCAGCAATCGTCCAAGCCGCACAGGAGAAACTTCGTCTATGAGATGTTTGTCGGATTCGGGCGCCCGGCTGAATAAAAAGAAATGTCTATTGCACGAAGAGAGCTAACCTACCTCGGGTTTAAGTTGCGGAGTCGGGTAGATCGCTAGACCCGTAACTAATTCGTCAATATTGGAGTTCCCTACACCTTCCTCTACCTCGGAAGTAAATCATTCTTGGGCCTTGTGCAGTTTTTGGGCACTTCTTAGAAACCTCTGTGTAATGGCATCTCCCCTACATGACCTAACAAGACGGTCCCATTCAAATGGAGTGAAGAGACTTCCACGAGTTTCACAAACATTAAGAGAGCGGTCTCAAATGCCCTCTTTCGTTCCAGTACGACCCGTCCATTCCATTATTCCTGCCAGGATGCCTCCCCCATTGGGATTGGAGCGGTCCTCTCACACCATATCGAGGGATTGATCGCCCCATTGCGTTTGCGTCCCGAAACTGAGTTTTGCAGAGAGGAATTACTCTCAATTGATAGGGAGGCAACGGCGATCATATTTGGCCTCAATCGGTTTGAACGTATTTACTGGACGGCGTTTTTGCATCAAAACGGACCACAAGCCGTTTGAATTCATCCTTTACCCGAAGAAGGGACTTCCGGCCATGGTGACGGCGCGTCTCTCTCGGTTCGCACTCCGTCTCGCCTCATTTGATTTTGAGATTGCTCACATAAAGGATCGCACAACTCAAATGCTGACGCTCTCACGTGGACCCGTCGATGAGCCCGCGTTAGTGAGGACCCCGTAGAAGAAATGATGTGCTCAGCAATTTCCTCCTCCCCCTCAAGCAGAGATGAGCTTCGAGAAGCTTTGATGGCGGACGAATCCCTACGACTGGCTCGGGATGCAGCGAAGTCCAATGATTGGTCCTTGGTTTCTGAAAGAGCATTCCTCGCGAAACGTTTTGCATTCTCCTGAATTATAATTTACTAGGTCTACCTGATTGGATCGTTATTCGCCTCTCATGTCCTGAATTTATATGTAATTTTAAATAAATGGATGCAAATTGTAAATAGGATAGTTTTTCTTGTTTTTACGTATGTAAAAAGAAAGTGCATTTCCCCCCAAAAATGAAACATTAAAATTTATTTGACTCCCTTAAATCCTACCAACAATTTGCTTCCAGTTATTTGTTAATAGCATTCAAATTGAGGACATGAAAGGCGATTAAATAGCGAATATATATATATATATATATATCATTTATTTATGTATATACCAGGATTTCCTGGTTGTACCATTAACTACCACATGGAACTTTTATTCACGCCTAAAATACCTTTTTCTTCCTTCCTATAAAATTAAGTTTTTCTGCTTATTATTATTGAAAAACTATAATCGTTCTGGGAAAAAAGTTGATGCACACCAACTTGCTATAGTGATAGTAGATATTCTTCTTGTGACTTAGAAAACTTTGTTCTTTTGTATGTGAAAAATACTTATGAAAGAATAAGAGCAACAATATGGTGCTCACAATTTTTTTTCTTTGTTTGTACAAAATCTTTTACAATAGTTTTATAGCAAATATGTGTATTTTTCTATCAAAGTGATTATAAATGAGGTGATTGAAAAGGTGGCATTACTCAGATGCTTTGAAAATATCAATTTGATTACAGAAAATTATATTTAAACAGTTTGATGAGATTAAAAACCTAAAAAATAATCAGCTGTTATTATTCATGATTACTCAGATGGTTGAGACAGAGCTGTCCAGATTTCTTCGCAACGGAGCAAATATTCAAGACAAAACTCTTTATGCCTTAAGGCTGAAAACCCAAAGTTCCTTCCTCCTAGAGAGCATGATGCAAAAACCTGTTTGTTGTATCTACATGGCACCATTATTGCAAGGGACTTCAAATTTACCAAGTTCCATGCCGCTTTGGCCTTGTAAGTACGTGAACGAGTGCGTACCTTCCGTTGTCTCGTGACATTAATATTGAGGGCTCTCTACTTTCGTTCATCGCTCAAGCCATTGTCGTGGGAAAGATCCAGTCCGTGGCTAGGGTCATTATACCTTTAAACTGTTGTCAACTCCCCGTTTCATCATGAGCTTCATCAGAGCTGAGGTTGCTCTTAATGGCTTGATCCGAATTCTGTGTGTGTGTTCCTTGAGCTGAGAGAATCAAGAAATCACAGCTGGCTGAGAAGTCAAGGATCCCGACCGTTGCCCCGATTATTCTGAGACAGCCCGTTGCTGAGTGAAAGGCATACTCCGCCACTTACTCGTATTATTGGTGGAAAACGAGGATCTGGTCGCATTATATCAATATGAACGAACCTTGTCGTGCTGCAAATCGGACTAAAATCTGGAATGCGGCTCCAGAGTTGCGAGAGGCCATGACTATGGGGGATGAATGCCAACCGAATTAGAATCTCACAATCGGCTTTAACTGATGTATTAATGTGTATTTGTCTTGCTTATTTGCTCTCTATTCTTTATTGCTATCTTATATATTTGTATTGTAATGTTAGTAGCTTACTATTAGTGTTGTAATTTGTACAGCTCAAATATTTCAACCCGCAAACATAATATGTCCACTAAAAATGAATTAGTCGGTAAATTCCTCTTATTTATTATAATATAATGTGTTCTTACCAGGTATGTAAAAACCCCAAAAAAATTAAAAAACCCGAAAAGACCCAAGTAAAACCCGGGCTTTTAACCGGGTTTTTTCAAAATTTTGGGTTTTTACATAGCCTGGTTCTTACAGATTTCCTATCATGTTATATCATAATAGTCGTAATAATTATAAATCTATAAACAATCAATATATGATTGCAAGAAGATTATTTTCAACAAGCCAATCGATACTTAACAGGACCTTGTCGTTTCCTTTTTATTTTTAACCATAGTTCATCAAATTAAGCACGTAAAAAACCACAATTTTGAAAGAACTAATAAACGCCTAAACATGATTGATCAAAAGAGTTGTTATTTGAAGTCTATCATTTTTTATATTAATATCATGGCAACCTTCATCTTAAAGTTGAATCGATAGTAAATTATTATAATTGTTATCTAACAAAAAAAACATATTTTCTTTTGTTTGTTCCACGAAAATGTATTTATGAGAATGTAGCAAAATAAAAGTAAATCAGCTGACATTACTTGTTCTCAGTTAACATTTTTCTCATGTCTTCACGACATACTCCTTGTTATATAAACTTTGGAACTGAATTATACATAAATATCCTATTTCTATAAATATTTCAGTTCTAAAACTTCCAAAGTAATTGAGTTAAAAACAAAACATAAATAGACACTAATTGAATTATCTTTTCTCCATGTGACGTTTTTTCTCTTTCCTGGCAAAGTCAAGGAGTTTCTAAAGGATATGCAATGTTGACGCTACCATAATAGCCATAAGAAATTCATTTTACAACATAAACAGCTTTATTTAGTATAAAGAAATCTAGAGCAATGAATGCTAAAAATTCAGTTTGGAAATCTATAAAATAAAACAGCCTTGAACTGTTTATTAATGTCATTTATAGTATTGTAACAAAAGTTACGTCACATAATATAAAATAAAAAGTCCTTCCGTCCATGTAATTGACTATAATCGAATACTCCTCAGATAATTTTATATGTCTTGCAAGTCCATTGAATCACTTGTCATGAATTAGCTTATTTACTATCATCAAGATAATTTTATTTTATGTCTTAGCAACTTCTATGGTCGTCTGGTCATGAATCCGCTTGGAAGCAATTTTTTCTGTTATTCAAAATAGTTAAAATTAATAGATGAATGTAACGTCTTTAACGTCTTGATTAGCACAAAAGATCTTAAACATTATGCTTTATCGTAATAAATCTTCCTTGACTGCAATTCAGATTTTTTCATGCAGTTTGACTTCATGATTCTCCATATGAAATTGATGTAAGAAAGACCCTTGAACATTATTCGTTTTACTGAGACGTTTATTAATCTCTTATATTTATATATATTTGCTTTCTTATATTTCTCTTATGATAAGGTGTATCCATACATTATTCTTTTTAAAGAAGGATTTTGGTTTGCTTTTTTATAAGCTTTTTATAGTCGATACCTAGCGATGTGACGTAGCTATATCACCAACTTGTGTTTGAAAAAGCCAGAGTCTACTCTTGTCTTGTATTCTTAAATCTTAGGTGGTGGGTCGACTTTAGGTTGTGAAAAAAAAATTGGTCAAGTGCTTCTAGACAGGAGAACAACGTGACTATGAAAAAACTATTGGAAAGGTAAGTCTCAAGACACCATGTCGATGTTTAATTCTCTGGTAAATGAAGAGATCTGGTCACCCGGTACATCAAATTTTTTGAACGACGCCATGGATGCTAGGACCATATCGTCAATTTCAATATCTCGAGAGTCTCTCTGTTCAACAAGAGAACATGGCCTTGTGGAAGGCCTTTACAGGATGGAACGCATGCAATGAACAAAGGGAACATGGTCTTGTGGAAGGCCTTTACAGGATGGAACTCATGCGATGAACTACGCATAGGTGGCCATATGTCGAAACGATGTTGATTTTTTTTATTGTGAAAGGATTCCTCTTTAAAAGGGTTATCCTGTTGCTTGGTTTTATTTGGTTGTTAAGTGTTTAATTGTGTTTTTTAATAATTTATTATTTTATTGGATAAGTGAATTCATTATTTTATATATTTTAGACTAACTAAAACTAGTTGATGAGTAATTTTTGATAGCTAGGATAGATGATAACATACATCCAATCAAGTTATAATCTTATTATTATCATATTACTCACATAAATCTACGTACAACTTATACAGCTTTCCATGAACATACCTTTTTCTCTTGCAAATGCATATGTAAATTTATGGATTTTTCAAAAAAGGATCTTATTTTGCATAAGTACAATTCTTAATTTACTTATGGTAAATTGAATAAATTGGTGTATTTTCATATAAGACTTGCCCCGCGTCCGACCGTCTCCGTCTACCCCTAAAGCTAACAAAGCTCACATGTACCACAAAATAACGGACAAAAAAAGGTATTACAAAAGCCTTTTTTTTTCCCTCATCAGCAGGGCCTTTATTTATCTAAGTGCAAAAAGTAACATACTTAAATAAATAGTAAATAGGAAAATTGTGCTTTTTACAATAAACATAAATAAACATTCTAGTTTATAATTAGCTTCCCATTTTAAAGACCTAAAATTCGTACCCTAATGAATTCTGTAACAATGATGTAACGAATTAAAATACCAAGTTAAGAACAAGACAGATAATACGCATACCTAATTAAAAACGAAGATAATAACCGATTTAAAGTCCATAAGCTATTAGTTTCTCCGTGTCCTTAGTGTTTTCGTTATAATAACTTATTATACGTTTTAGCATTCTGGAGTGTCGGGCTGATGAGGAGGGATAGTACTTTATGATTTCATACGCAAAGTTCCATAGATGGTCCTGGACCTTGGGATCCTTAGGAGAGGGCAGCATACCTCGCTGCAGCCGATATGATTATTGATCTCATATCAATAACATTGACACATCGATCCGTTGTTATGCTTGGCCAATATAAGACTTTTAATTTCTAAAATTAAAACTTAAAAGTAAAGAAATTCAAGACTAATGACGGTTTATTATACTTGCTTTCTTCTTTTTTTTGCATCATTTTAAAGAAAAGTTGATTGTAGTTTTTTTGTGGTAGTGTTTTTGTTATAATATTAATAATATATTCTTAATGTTTTTAGGTCTTCAAACGAAAATTGAAATTAAAATGTTTGTATGAAACACAATTTTTCATTTTATACAATACACAAGTGTACTTTTTTATTCAATTTTTATGTATAGTTTATTTTATTATAGACCTTATCGATGAGAAGGAAAAAAAGATATTAGAAGATATCCAAGCAAAGATTACAGTTGCCTTATCTAAGAATGCATGTAAAGAAAGGGGTTGTGCATTAAGGCGTGTTCAAATCTCAATTTTGGAGACGCAGGTTCGAATCCCGAGAGTGAAAATTCAATTTTGGTCTACCTCATTGATAAGATCCTAGATTGGAGAGACTAATTTTAATGCTATAATACTTATGCTAGTATATCCAGTCCAGATTCTGCAATTCTGTCGAACCAAATAGGCACCAAAAATATAATGCAACATTTTAATTAACAGCTCATGTGATGTTTTTACTGTAACGTCTTATATTTAGACATTTTATTATAAACTATAATGTTTATTTTATTTTTATATACTTTTTATATAGTCATCTGATAATCAAGAAGATTAAGAAAAAATATGAAATAAATGTATTTGTTTGTATAATTAATTGTTTTGTATATCTATCGAATAAATATCGAATCTTATTATTG
>CP045910.1:4327073-4347231 GCA_013387185.1 Caligus rogercresseyi
TCACTCTCCATTTTGGATAAGATTTTGGCCTTAGGACCTTTGGATGATGACAATGATCTCAAGGATCTTGTGGTAAAGACGGCAGTCATGTACAGCTGGCAGTCAGTTAAGTAGCAATGGCACTGAGGGACTCTGCAGGTCTTTCAAGAGTCTCAAAAAGCCTGCCTCAAACCCTTCTCTTCCAGCTGTTAGCTCTCTTGGTATGGGGTCTTTCTCAGTCCCTAAAAGAGGTCTATCAAATTCTGGGGGGCTCGGAGTGCGGCAATGACCATAGTTCGAAATATTAGATCTCTCTAGTCAGAGCCTATGGTATTTATTTTTTTATGCTATTGTTATATCTTTATATTCTTTATATAAGAGAGCTATGATAGCTCTAGATAAAGATACAATCAAGAAACACACGATAATATATTGTCTTTTACTTTACTCTTTCGACCTCATCATATTTGCACTTCCTCACGTAAATTGCAACAACAAAATAAATGTACATTTCCTATAATCCTAATTGGCAGCATGCAAATGGTTGATTGCAGTCATTGAAAAGTTACTTTAGAGACATAAATAATAGAAATATAGCAACAGAAACAAGGATTGTCTTTTATGGTGTTTCTAAAGACATATGCAAAAATTTGTTTGCTTTTTTTCCTGACCTCCATAACAACAAATGGATCAAAATCTTCATATAGACGACAAAAATTGCTTTTGTCGAGGGGAAGTAGTTTGCACATTTTTTTGATTATATTATATTGTTTTTTTAATGAAAACTTTTGAAGTATTAAAATAACTAAATACTTTTTAGCATATACTTTATATATTTTTTATTGTTTTTTTTAGATTTTTAGTTTTATCGTAATATATATTTGTAGTGATGTAAGCAACTTTAGTAACCGGAAATTTTATGGCTACTAACGTTTTAACTGAAGTGGGATTATTTAGTCTTAATAAATGTTATAGTTCTGTTGTGTGAATGGCTAAAATGGCTGCAATGACTGTTTATGATAGACAGTTGTACATTAAACTAAACAAACTTTTACTATTCGCAGTCACTAAAAGTCGATACTCATGTATGTTCATTTAAGAAAATAGACATGGGATTTAAGTATTAGGATCTCCTTTTTTCAATGCTGAATCGATTAGGTTCATCCTTAGTATCAAATTATGATTCAAGAAAGTGCTTTTGTTTTTAAAACATATTTGGACATAGGCAGACTTATCGGTGAATAAGAAGCAGAGCTTTTTGTATTCAGAAAACGTTTCCATATCAGAAATAACATCGTGTAAATACTTCATGGTAAAGAACAAAGGAATGGAGCAGAAAAAATGATAATATTGTTTATTCAAAAATATGTTAAAACTTCTCAAATTGGAACTTCAAGAAAATATAAAGTATCAACTCCATTTTCCGTTGGACCTGTCAACCATCGGTTCGCACATGCGCCTTTTTGACTGACTAAAACGTTTAAATTGATGAACCATCCGCCGTGGAGCCTTGATTCTTGGCACTTATTGAATTATTTTTGCTCCTGCAAATACAGAAACATGTTTGTTCAACGTCACTATCGTATTAATTGCAGAAGTACCATGAATAAAAGGACTTCCTATTGAAGGAAGCATTATAGACGTCTTATGAATGAGATAAAGCACATGTTATGAATAGTTAAAGAAGGATTTCGGAAAGTGAGATGTGCTATAGTCTCAAGGAATTTGTGAAAAAAAGAAAACAAATAAACTTATTTCGAATGTGTCAAAATGTGTTTTCCTTTTTCATCTATTTGAGATAAAAATAGGAAAAAAATATTATATTTTTCTTGTGTTTCGTTGACAATCGCATGGGATTTGTTTTTTTATCATATTATTTGTAAGTGTTTTGGTAAGATATGTTGTTTTCATTTCTATATTAAACATTATCATAATTTTTGATAATTTGAATATTTAAGAGTGACATCACGTGTGACAAACTGTTCTTATATATATATATATATAATATATATATATATTATATATATATATATATATATATATATATATATATATTATAATGAATGTGTTTATAAGACATCTGTATAAAATTTAAAAAAAAATATAATGTATGATATTTAACAATATCATTATCAATTAATTAATCGAAGTCATTCCCCTGAACTAAGTATATTATTTGGATATGTACATATATTTTTCGAATGTTGTAGGATGCATTTGAATAAATTAAAGTTTAGTAGATATTATTTAAAAATCGAGAAATGTATTGTAAAACTCAATAAATTATTATTTTTGCTCTCTAAAAATTATTATATTAACTTTAAGTTATGAGGCCATAACCTCTGACATAAATATCTTTCTTTGTCTCAAGATCCCTAAAAGTGTTACCTTTGAATCACTTTGCATAATATAAATATATACAAATAGTACCAAACATGCTGAATGGATTTCAATGAAGATATTGAATATTGGTTTTTTCCTTTACACAAGAAAAGATGTAATCGAATATTATTGTTACGAGATCTAATAATAATCCCTTTTTATATTAAAAGGGATTGAGTGGGTTTCATTTTTTAAGAATACACTTCAGCTTATTCTAGGTTTACAATCAAGCCAGATTCGTGCCTTAATTTGGTACTTCACATTTTGGTAGGGACAGTCAATTTGACGAATTATATTTGGATTCAAGGAATCAATCCACCCTCCGATAAGGATACTCAATAAAAAAATCAATCCTAGCAATTAATATTTCAATGTTACCAGGACTTAGGACAAATCTTGAAATAAGAATTTTAGTAATTTAGTAAGAGGGACATCCTCAAATCTACAAATAAGAATTTTCTTCGTTATAATAAATGTGCCCTCCATTGAAAATAGAGCCTCTGAATTAATAGCTTTACAAAGAAAAAAATATAACTTAAGAAAATGCATTAAAATAAAGTACTTAAAATTCAAATCCAATGTAAATATGATACAAGAATGAATATATTTTATTTTAGTATTATTATTATTGAGGCTTGAAATATTTTATGATGATAAAACAAAAAGAATACAATAAAATATTTAGGAGATGACATCAAAAAACATTGTAGATTTAAATTATTCCTCGCCTGAGTCGCCTTTAAAGTATAAAATAATATAACAAAATATTCAAAAATAATGCCAAAACATCAGAACAATACATATTTAAAACTCAAACACACACAAACGTTTAAAAACATAATAGATTATCAAATAATTATATTCTTTTAAAAGTTTCATAAGATTTAGTTATATATTTTAACATTGTAAAATACTTCGCCGAAACTTTGGGGACGAGCTTAAATAAATCCGCCGCATATTGCCATCCAGCACTAGGTGTGTTAGGAATCTTCAAAGAGAAGGACGAATACCGGGCGCAGTAGAAGATATTAGAACGGTTCTCGTTCTAATAACGGTTCTTCGTTCCACTGGGCTCACTGGATCATTCTGTCCGAGTTTGCTCGCAATGAGAGATTTAACACCTAATAAACCACACTCCAGTGCCTTCAAATTATCGGAAGGGGCTTGGCCTTCCATTACTCCAAACAGCACACATGCTTTGCATTCACCTCAATGCTATTTTCTCCATTAACATTATTTAAACAATGAATGCGAACACGTGACAGCAAGTAATTATTATTTAAAAAATGTATTTTTTAATTTTGTTACATTATCTTGGATTTTATGTATTCTGTTGTACAAATAATAACATTGAACTGTCGAATAGTAATACTAATAAAAAGAAACACGTGATGGGAGGGCTGGTTCTTCTTTCCTCGATCGTACCCAGGATTTACATCAAGGTCTTGAGGGATATTGCCGGGAGTCCGTTTTTGGAATGGAGAAGAACTGTGTCGAGTAATCAAGTCTATTCTTGGTTAAGGCTGGGGACAGAATTACCAACCAAATAACAACGGCCTTATCCCCCGTGTGGGGATGTGTTCAAAGGTGAATTGGAGAAATACTCCAATATACGAAAAAGACTCCACCATCGATTTAATTAGGTCTAATTGTACAAAGAAGTATTTTTTCAAAACCTGAAACCCCCAGAAGAGCTTGAAGAAATAGCCATAAAGGAGTGCATTTAACTGTACATGACCTGAGCAGGAATGGCTTTTTTGATGACGGGAGGTTTAGATTTCCTCTCTCCAGATCGGCCAATAAACATTATTTGACATAGGCCCTGGCACACAAAGTTGGTGCATAATTACAATATGGTCCTACCGAGAGTCAGGACATTTGTCTTAAGTTTATGGCCCTTTTGGACCTACCAGAAGATTGGGAACAGAGGATCCTAGATTCTCTATCTAAAATATCGGATGAGAGGAAGTTCATCGCCCAGTCCAAATATCGGCCGATCTCCTTAAATTTTACCACCCATGTAAAGATTGTGGAGTTTTATACAACACATACTTCATGCCCTTGTGGACTGCCCCATGATTAATATTTAAAAAAAGTTTATTGCTCTCAATGTAAAAGGCATGGAAGACATCAAGGCATCTAATTCTGCAAAGCCACAGTACTCTTTGGTCTTGGAAAACGGGATCTCTCCGCAAGAGCGAAAGCAATAATTTTGCCCTCCTCGGTGCGAAAGCATTAATTGCCCGCAGATTGACCACAAATAGTCCAATGATTCCATCGGAATTAAGGCCAATTCTAATATCTGCCGCAGATCGCTACACAGCTTTGGACTTAAAAGTGTCTCTGTATTTTACTCTTCATAGACATTAGCGGCATCTGTAATTAAATATTATCAGGGAATATCACACTCTCTTAAAGTAATATACAAGACTTTTAAAATATCTTAATAAACGCCCCTAAATGTTTTTACTTTTTGTAATCATGTGATCTTTTAATGTATTTAGTTTGTTTGTTCATATCGATGATAAAATGTTAAGCTATAATGCTTATTTTATAGTTTTACTATGTATTATTATCGATTTTTATATATAATCTTATGTATATTTTTTTCTGAACTGTGATATTAAAAACACGTGATAATTACGTTTCACAATATAATAAGAATTAATCATAGCTTAGACCATAGAGATATAAAGACAAAAAAAGCTATTGAATTATTCAGAGAAATACGCCATATGTCCAATATAAACAAATCTTTCTATCTCTATGATCCCCTCACGAAGACGTAGGTCAAATTACAAAGGTTGTACCATATTTGGAGGTGAAATGTCTGAAGAATCTTAAGGATATGAAAAAAAATTGGGAGCAAATCCCTAACAAAGACTAAGAACTCCTTTCTCCATGATTTATAACTCTTTCAAACGAAGGATTGAGGTATTCGACTTCATCTACCAAGAGGTCGTCGATATTGGAAATTCAAACAAATTTCTCAGTATTAGAGGTCCTGGATCTTTAATTATTCCCATATGTTTTAAATAATTCAGCGCTTGATAAATATGTATACAAATCATCGGATATGTAAAATTTCAGTTTTCTTCAGTCACGATCTAAATTTTGAAACTTTGATGTTATATAAGTATAGTCATATTACAAATTAGTATCGTTTCTATATACCTATGTATATATTTGACGATTGAAATAAAAAATATAGAATAATATTGTTTGTAATATGGTTTAATAGAATAAAAGTCTGTTGACAAACAATGGAATCCCTTTAGTAAATGAGAAAAATATCCACAAAAAATATTTTGTCGGAAAAACTCTAATCATTTTTTGAGTAATAATAAGTAACCTCTGGATCAATGATTGAAAACCTTTACGTATATGTAAAACATTACCTTTCTGATTACATTTTACAAAAAGTAACGTTTTGACATGTATGTTGTAATCTCATTGTTTGCTAAGCAGACGACGTCAGCGTTGGACAGCAGACAGAGATGTTGATGTGGTGGAGACCAATTTGAACCTCCTCGCCGCCAATTTGTGGAGTTTGCCGCGAGAAATGGGCTCTCTTTAAACCAAACAAAGACCCAGCTACTCCTGGTGGGTGGTAAGGACGGTAAAGAGAGAGGGAAGAGGGTTGAGGGAAGGTCGGTCCCTCCACAGTCCCCCCTCCAGTGAATTGGAGTTGCTAGGGGCAAAGTTTGACTCCACCTTTTCACACAACTTAAATGTTGACATCATGGCGAGGGCAGCAGGGTCAGGGCCAACATGGTTGTAAGGTTGGCGAAGCACACCCCAATGGGTCCTTACCTCCACCAACTTGCCAAGGGTATTGTTCTTGGGAAGGTCGGCTATGCTGTCTCAGCGGTCACACCCGTACGGTTTGGAGACAGTAACCCACAGGACCACTTGCAGCTGCCCAGGTTGCTCTGAATGATGTTGCCAGGACTCTCACTGGCAGGCTCAGGAGAGAGCACATACCCGTCTGGGACCTCCTGAAGTCGGCAGGGCTTCCATCCATCAACACCATGGCCGTGCGGTCGGCAGCCATGGAGGCGTGGAAATACATTTTAGAGTAGGGACGGCGAAGAAGGAGGGAGAAACCTACTTGACCTCATGCTCTTCGAGACGAAAAATGAAAAGGAGACCAGATCCGACGCAGCCGGAATCGTCCCCAACCCCCTCCTCTGGCAGGCAGATACCCTGGTATGTGCTGCAGAACTTCCTGGAATAAAAGTCCACAGTTGCGACAGCCCAGGACGTGGAGAGCTGCCAGTGATGCAGCAATAGCTCTCGCCAAGGGAGTGGCGCAGTAGGTTACTCCGATCTCAAGGCATGTTTTCCCAAAAATCGATGTGTTTTTTATATATTCACATATAGGTATATATACGTTTATTTTTAGATTGTGTTTTTATTATTGTTTTGTTTTATTTTATTTAAAATTATATATATTATTTTAGACCAGCTACTTCGTGCTGAATATAACGGATTACACACACTATGAAATATATTTTTCTTTCCTGAGATTTTTCAGGTAAAAAAAATATTCGATTACAATAAAAATATGAATAAGTAATTCTCATTATTAGGTCTCAAACATGTCGAAAGGAAATGAAACAAACATAAACTTATAAGTAAAATTTTTAACTATTTTTCGAAAACTCATATGAGCATGAAAATTTTATAATATATACTTTACAATCATTACTTGAACGTGTCCCCTCTGATATTATCTGAGTCCTATGAGGAAAATATTAATTATTAGCAGATCGATTGCGTGGACTGTAAATATTACTGTATAAAAAATATAGCGCTTAAATAGAACACTAAAAATGATCAACTTTTTGAAATATAAAACCTATTTTTCGATTTGTACGAAAGATATTGGAATTATTAAAACTGATTGAAATGCACTGACATACTAGAAAAATAGACATTCATAACTTTTGTGAGTATTCTTACTTTGCACGAAAATAACTGGGCGTGAACCAATAGAAATTATGAAAATAATGATTATCAAAAAAGGCCATTAAGGCCAAATCATTTCCGTATGATATTTTTAGTGGCATTTTTAGAATCTACGTAAAAAATGGGACTCAAATTAGAAATTTCAGGCAAAATCCTGTTACATAGTGTATTAATACATGTAGACGACTGATAAAAAATATGAGATAGGATATTGTGTGAGGTTATGCCTCTAGAAGACTTAAGGCACACACTCCTCAGGGTTTAAGAGTCAACCGGATCAGTCAGATCTTTATCCTCAGTTTTTGTATAAATATTCAATGATTAATAAATCGGACAATAAAAGCTTGAGTATATTTTTACAAAATGTGAAAAACAATCGGTTGCTACTCTATGCAAGATGCTCTACATTTTAATATTTATTAAGTGCCGGAAAATGCAATTTTGCACTCTTAATTATCCTTAAAAATCCCGGTAAAAGTAAATATAGCTATAAATATAAATCTGCCTACCTTATTATTTCATAAGTTAAAAAAATATTAAGGAAAAAGGAGAAGGGACCAAGAAAATATTGTTTCTTTTCTTTGGATGACACTCAGATAAGAACCGGTTGATATGCTAACGTTACCAAAAGCAAAGTTTTGTTCATCTAAATAAATTATTCGCCACTTTAGGAGTCAATTTCCACATTTTTTGAAGCTTTTTGTCATAATCAAAAGTTTAACATGAAAGTATAAACCTCTTTTATAGTTGGTTCTTGGGATCATTTTTGTCAGTGTTTATAAGAGGTACAATTTTGAGGAATAATATCTATGGACTCATTACTTATGAAGTAAAAATAGCTAGAAACAAAGCGTCATTATAAGAAAATACATCAAATATATATGTAAATTAACCTTTTGATTATAAATGCGTTCAAAAGCTAAAGTTTGTTTATAACATACTTACATATAATAATACAAAACATTCCCTAGTTGGTCCGACTAGGATTTACTATTTTCAAGAGGAGAAAGTAACAAAAAATGAATAAAAAACGATTTCTGCATAGATACCATATTTTGTGTTTGAATTTGAGTAGTCATTTATTCATATATATGTACGCATATACCCATATTAACTTAAGGAGAACTATGAAGAAAAGGGCCTCGGGTAATAAATAAAACAGTGTTAGGAAAGTTGCTCACAAGAAAATTGCCCTCAGAGAGGAAAATCCCGCAATTTACAATATAAATTCTTCATGCTTGATGTAAGACTGCACGTCCTTCAGCTTTGGGGTTACAACCCGTCCATACTTGATAACTGATGAATAGAAAACAAATAATAACGATTAACTTAAATAAAAATCAGCGAAAAATGTCAATAGAAAGTTCTCCAAAAAAATAAAAGTTTAGATCTTAAATTTCGGAGTCTTACTCAATTATCCCATCGGAAATAAATATTTCAATAAAAGGTCACTAGTATAAATTGAGTAAAAATACACATTATTTCACAAATGAGAATATTAATGATTGGAATATTATGATATTTAATTGATTATTATTTATTGAAGTGGCGTTTCGATATCAATCATGCTTGAAATGTCCACATACAACGTCTCAAAAATGAATACTTACAAGAACGACTCAGCAAATTCGAAGGAGGATGTCAAAAACTTTGTGGCTGTATATATACAACAACATACACTTTAACATCTTTAACTTTTTACATAAGAATCTAAAAAAATGGCATTCAATAAGTCGTAATATTTCAAGCAAGAATGTGACATTTGCAACTCCAATCCCACCACACCCTCATGGAATCCCAACGAACCTCTGCTATATATAACTGAATCCCAAGGCGATAACTCAGTTCACATTAAGCTTTAACACAAACTCAAGAAGCAATAGACAAAATATCCCTTGTAAGTGCTGATGAAACGTTTTCAAAGAATCCAATTCACATTTTTCCCCATTAATTTAGGCACTATTCAACCTGGCAGGCCGCCTTGAGTGCTTCACCCTCTTTGCGGAGGCTGGTCATCACCATGGCAGCCATCATGGCCATCTCTCTATCCATCATAGCAGTCATGGACACCACGGCCATCATCACAGTTCTCATAAGAGCCATCACAGTCATGATGGACATGGCTATGGAGGACATAAAGGTCATCATAGCCAAAAAATCCATCACAGTCATCAGGCCATCATGGACACCACAAAAGCCACCACAGTCATCATAGTCATCACCACGGCCACCATGGGCACGGCCACAGTCACGGCCACGGTCATCACGATAGACACCACGGGCTATCGAATATTAACATATTGTAATCCAGATAATTTGATTGGCCATTGGCAGCGGGATTTGATCCCACTATGCTTTTAGCTGTAGTTTGTCTATAATAGGCGGAACTGAGGGCCTTTTTGGAGGTGGCTTTGAAGCCCCAATTTGATATAAGTGTGATGTGAGGAACCCGAGGGTCAATGATCCTTGGCTTTGAAATCCAAAAATGTTATAGTTATGATCGGCAGACACCGAGAGCCCAAGTGCTGTGGAATTGGAAATACCAATATGCTATATGTGTAGAATATGAATCCTATTTTTCCATCCTTGAATTATCAAGTACCTATGGTGAGGCCGGAATTTAATCCTGAAAGGGCCTGAAAGGCTATTTCAAGCATGATTTATTTTATAAAGTGAATTGCAGACAATTTTCGTTCACCAAAAATAATTATTACATCTTACACCTTATATATCTTATAACAAAGTGATGGACATGAAAAGATCAAAATGACTTAAAAAAAGCTTCGGTTGTGAAATGTACTCAAGTCTAAAAGGGATTTGTAGTTTAAAAAACAAGTAAACTAAGGCCTTGGTGCAGCTCTTCGAACTGCAAGGCAAAGATACTCTGCTCTGTCGCTGTGATTACTGTGTTTTATGTTTTGTTTTAGTATTGCTTTTTTATTCTATGTAATTTGATGTTTTTAGGTCTTAAAGAGGAAAATAATTTTAAACTACAATGTTTATTTTTTTTGTTTCAACACTGCACAATTTCCGTTTTAATTAAGTTAATATATATGTGTATAATTAAAAAATTGTACGTCGTATATATTAAAGCATGAAAAAAGACCTTGCTGAAGAGGAAAAAAAAAGTAAAGACAATTATACTTGGTTGAGTATTTGAGATTTGCGAATATATATATATATATATATACTGCGAATGCATGAAAAAATACCAAACTGTTCTACACTAATAATCTCAGGGATCGTTTTATAATATCATATTCAAATATATTGCAAATGAGAACTGCTTTAAAGTAGGTTTTTCATCCATACATAATACTTTCATCCCACAAGCTTCAAGTTACGAATAATTTCCCCCTTTTTTATATATGGCCATAAAGTTTCAAATAACTCTTTTTCTCTCTCGTTCCCTCAAAAAAGCAGGTGTTGCGCTCACTCTACATACTTTGCTTCATAAAAATATAATTACTATGAGTACAAAAAGATGCGAGATGGATTCCAAATTTATTCACACACAAGAAAAAGAGTAATTTAACTTTTTAGAATGTATAAACAAAATATTAGTAAAATTAGTCTTATATTTTTCATCTTCACTGAATTGAATGAATGCAGTTTTAAGAGAGACTCTTGACATAATAAAAACTTTATCCCATTTTACTTTAGAGCAGAGGACTTATTGTTTGATAATTAATTTAGTCTTGAAGGACTTGTTTTTGTTTGTAAATCAGGCCTCACTAAGACTAATATAGAAATTGGATACGCCATATCTGGTAATTCATCCTAAGCAATAATTTCAGAAATGTTTTCATCACAAACCTTAATTATATTTTATTTGTGGTTTTAAATAGTAAAAGAAAAAAGATTTATTTATACGGTATATTTAAATATAATATGAATATGAAATAAATTAAAGTTTGAATGTGGTTTCTACGGTATATTGAAAGTCCATATTGCCAGGAGAGCAGACTACTTGCTTGCCATGTGACTTTAATGACGTCACACCAGCAAACGGATGACTAACAGTTTGTAATGTGTTCTCATCATTTACGTCATCAAAAATTCATTGCTACAATAAATTTTGGATACATCACAAATAATTATAATAGATTTATAATAATGACAATGATTTCTAATCAAGTCTCCTCACTTTCAGAACATTTACTCTTATCATGCATTCCAGATAAGGATATTGGTGACTGAAGCCAAATCCTCAATGACAGGTCGATTGTTGACTTCATCAATGGCTTGGCCATAGTGCTTCTTGGCAAGGGGAAGGAAGGCCCACGTGACTGTGAAATAGCCAATGAGCAGGTCAGGCTAAGGAGGAGTCTCAACCATGTCCTTGCTCAGTCGTCTGGAAGGCAGGCTTGGAAAATGTCGAGGTCACCAGCTAATTAAACATTTTTTGCTTGCCGCCATGATACCTAGTGGATGACAAGTACAATCTCTTGATAGTCCCTGTGCTCAATAACGGTATCATAGCACTGTGGAACGCATACACAATAGGAACGCATGCGGTGATCTGTGTGGAGTCCTGTTCAAAAAACCTGTGGCACCATTCATTTGTAATGTGTTTTGATAATTTTTTCATTAGCATTTGTTATCGTTATTGCATTTGTCAATTAAAAAGCTATATGTTATGTGTTTTTATAGTTTTTTCATTTAGCAGCGTTTTATAACATTTATATATTTGGTTATATAATTTTTAACATTACTTTATTTTATATGCTTTTAGACCAGCTAATAATTGTCGATCTTGCTTTTGTTCGTTTTGTTATGTATCCATGTTTCATAACTAATCTATGTATAAGATTCTCTTGACCATTTTTTACCATATCGTTTTTCCTTTTATAATATTATTGAACTATATATATATTTGTTATCTTATTGTATTTGTCAACAAAAAAGTTTACAAATGAATTTAATGTATTTTATTATGCAATTTTACATTAACTTATATTTGTTGATATCAATATATAAACAATCATACTTAAGGAACTAGTATCCCTCCTCAGTCGTCTGGGCAAGGCAATGAGAGGCTTTCTGGATTTAAAAGAAATAGTACATGTTTATTTGTATTGTATACCACTTGATATATGTTTAGAAACACATTGATTTCAGAGTCAAAAGTGTTTTCCTCAAGGTAGTATAGTGGAAATTCGTCAACTTTTAATTATTATCAAAATTGTCAATATTATGAATAAATTAAAATAATGTAATTGTCTGAGGCCCTTAATATAGAGTGAAGGAACTTATTTTCTAGGGGATAGAAAAAAGGCCCTGGTAGATATGGATGTGCACTTTGCGGGACTTTAAGGACCATTTATACCATTTAGACCATTTATTTTGAGTCTTTCATTTTCCCCATTCTTCAGATCATTTTCCGTAGCTGGGATATGACCCGGATGACCCAGAGGATAACGCAGACTGCAAGAACTATGAGAAGGGTAACGAGGCTAACGAAAAAGATCTGATTGGATGTTTGTGTTTATGGCTAGCACTGTGGGGATTCTTTTGGCTCGTGACTCCGGCATCACTCCTTTTGGGGTGTCTTTTTTCATCCTCCTTCTGAGTCTTGGCGCATTCGGAAGAGGTTGAGTGAAGAGGAATGAGACTCGGTGCAGACTGAGAGCGGAGTGGGCGAAGGAGTGGAGGAAATGTAAAGCGTCCGGATTTAGATCTCTTTTTGGGCTTTTTAGTCTCTGAGGAAAGGTCAAGGGTCGTGGGACGATCTTTGTTGAGGGTGTCTGTGGGGATAAAGATTAAAAATGGAGAAGCATATAAATTCAATAAATAATGAGTAGAATTAGAAAGTTTAACCATGTTGTATCAATTTGCGTATACAAATACTATAATTATATTTACATATTACTATTACCTATTTCACAGTGTTTGGTAAAATATATATATGAGTATTTTGACGAAACATACCATTTAAACTAAAATTCTTTTTTTTTGCCTATATGGTTCGATAGAATTGCATCCGATAAGATATAAATAAGCATTATAGCATTACAATTGGTCTATCGAACTAGGATCTTATCAATGAGGTAGACCAAAAATGACCATCCCTCTAGGGATTCGAACCTGCGCCCCCAACATTGAGAGTTGAACAAGCCTTAACACGCACGACTATCGCACCCCTTTAAAATTGTTCTATTTCTGTAGTTGACTGCAGTGTTATAAAAAAGTATGGAAACAGTTATATTAATAATACGTTTTTCTTCAAATTTCCCCAGTCTTAAAACCTCTGTTGTACTTAAAAGTGCATAGCTTAAAGTCAAGTAATATCCTATGATCGGATGATTGGGATTTAAATGATTTTAGTGAACACAAGTGAACCAATTAACTTCTTTATTTAATACAAAAGATAAAACAAATAATCTAATAAAAATTAACATGTATATACGCTCTTATCATTTTATAAATATTGGAAATAATCATTATTTGTTAGAATTTTATGTGTAGATGATGACCGTTTTCTTATTTCCCCGCCAGATGGAGTTAGTTTTGATTCCCTCTTAACACGAGGACATTAAAAAATATATTTATGTAACATTCATTTAATTATAATTATATTGTATACCACCGATGAAGGCAAAGGTCATGTAATCAAGAAATCATTTAAATATTTGTCATCATTTATAATATTCGGGAAATCAATAAAAGGACGTATACAGGAGGTGGCCAGAGCATTAATAATGTCTTGTACTAATTCTGCTCTTCCTCTATCACTCTAATGATAACTCTATGATTGCATTTACAATGGTCATTCATATTGAAGATGTGGATCACGGACAAAAGTTACTGTATGTTGGGACAATTATTTTAATATAATGATTGAAAATGTTAAATATTTGACAACAACTAAAGCATCATCGATTGGTGTTTGATAGAAATTAGTTTCGTTTCTAAAAAAAATATTTAAAGTGTATACCAAATAACAAGTACAGGATTCATAATAGCATCGATAAGAAGAACTTTGGATGCTTTTAAATATTCAATATATTCTTAGAATTCTTGAATACTATACGTAATTGTCTGAACGTTATTTAAGCATTTACACTATTTGTTCTTACATATGCAAATTCTTTCAGTATTTCATATTTTGATAAGTTTAATTATTAGCTGATCAAGAAACATGCAATAAGAAAAAAGCTTTAAATAAAGTGAGGTGTTTTCCCCATTAAATATGTACTGTCAACACAGCTGACCCGTTGTTGTAAAGGTTAAAGTCGATTTTAGCATTCGTAGGGTACAAAGGACAAAATAAACTTGAAGCATCAGAGGCACTTTGTACAAAACTTGTAGAATATGGCGAATAAATGACCCATCGGCTCTCTGTATTTGTTATATCCTTCAAATTTTAATTAGTATTTACATTTTTTAATGCAAAATCAGTTATTTAATCAATTTCGTTCAAGGTAATGATACGCGGATTATAGCAACGCTTATTAACGTATTGTCGAGGGATTAAAATCTTAAAAAAAGTGGCATTGTTTTTTAGTACAATCGACTCTTGGATTAATAAATTAAATATATATTAATTTTTCTAAATATCTAACAAACGCTTCTTCTAGATCAACAACAACAACTGTTTGAAAGCTTTATATGAACCTTTTACGACTATGATGAAGTACCTTTTTCATGACTGATATGAATTTGCTGAGGGGTGAGAGGAAGCACGTGCGATCATCAACAGAGATGTCCATACCCGTCAACACTTCTTTCGTACAATCATAATCATATTTTCTGTTTTCCAAAAGATTCGTGCTCCTATAGCAAGAAAGCCGTCCTCTGATCCTTCCCTAAAGACACTCAACCATCAACTGAAACACGTATTCAAAAGACGAGAAACATGGGTATCAAAGCAGAGCTCCGTCCTGAAGAAGAATGAAAAATGAATTTGATAAGAGCGCTTTATAGTGTTCTTACTTATTTTTTGACAAACTCTGACTATGCTCCTAATCCTAGCCAGGCTATATATTATTACCATAGTATATTTTCCCCCTCTTGATGACCCAAAAGTTTAAAAATGTATGATCCAAATCCATACATATCGTTGCATTTCTTATTTAATTACTTACGTATTAAAATATGTTGAACTAGAGGCATATATAAGAGTGCAAACCTCCGCCGTCACGGGTCCTTATGAACCTTCCGAGGCGGATTTTTCACGACTGGGGCGGCGGAAGGGACGGGGAGGGTTCCCCCGACGGAAATCCGCGAGGAAGACGCTCCCGCACCCGATTTTACAGCACAGCGACATCTATTGGCAGAGTAGGCTAACTTGAAATATTATTAGTATTTAGCTCGTTTTGCATCTTAATCTGCACTAGAGATGCCAAAATTAATCACTTGTTCCTTTGGCACTTCTACAAATCCAAAAGTTTCATCGAATCCGTTCGGTATTTTTGAGTTATCCTGCTGACCAACCACAAACCAACGCCAGTGAAAACAATACCTCCTTCGGCGGAGGTAAATATCCGGAATTTAAAATTAATAGAAGTAGTTTTTGATTTATTCTCACAAAAATGCTAATTTGAATTACAATATATTTTTATAAAAATACTATATATAAGTTAACCATTTAATAGTTTTTCTTTATTAATGAAACAATGTCTTTGTATAATAAGTTAATTAATATAACAAATCTAGCCATGTTGCTTACATTAAACAAAAAAATATATATAAATTATATCATTGTCATTAAGAGCACATTACTTCATGTTGACATAATTTATGCTAAGGACTTGGTTTAATTAAGTACAAACAACCTTAAGTGCATCCCTTGTTATATATACTACTAATATCTCCTTAAAGAAGAAATTATAGCTAGAATATAGAAGCTCCATGGAGATCGTCGTATATTTTAGTGATAAATGAATAATATATATTTGTATAAAAGAGCATTTTTATTTAATTTATTTATGTATTATTTAGAAATTCGCGATGTTAAAAAAATAAACCTTTTTATAGCTTTCATGTAACGCTTCGATTCTGCTAGCACATATTTAATTATGTAACCAGCCATTTCTACTGGTGCTCCTAAATCTCTTAAATCTAACTCTTGACATTTTCTAATCTTTTTAAGTCCAAGAGTTTTATTCCACAATGCAGTTTAAAAGATTCATTCTTTACAGCCTTTAAAAACATACTTTATACTTCACAGTTCTATGAAACATATTTCAAGTCAGCACCATCCGCAATAGCTTACAATATAAATCTTTATTTAAGAAATTAGTCGAGTAATTTGTTAATTCAAAGAAGTGAATTTTGCCTAATTAAAATTATATTGTATAAATATACGATGGTCAATTCTAAAGGTGAACTATTTGTCTATAGTTAACTCTTTGTTTTATGTTTTTATGCATACTGTTTTCTGTGTTTTATATTTTGTGATATAGATTTTATATCGAGTTTCGTTTCAACTTGTTATGTTTGTTTTGTGTGATTGAGTGAAATAAATTGTAAAAAAAAACTATTTGTAACCTAATGACTTTTTTACCACTATGATAAATCAAGACTATCATTCAAAATGGTAACGAAAATAGCTCCCTGAAACAGTTACTTTTTTATAATTAGCTAAGCATTTTAATTTTTAAAAAATGAGGTAGTCATTTTGATATTCCTTTCCAACACATTCTTAAGATATCGAAAATAATCTAATTTTTTAAATAAATATCTGATTTCCTTTGTGAGTTGCTCCCATGCAATTCAATTGATTATTGCTGGACTATATTTATTTGCCTTAATTTCTCAGATTGGAATATAGAACACAACAAGATGTGTAAAGTACTGTTGAAGGAACGATAGAAAGTAGGAATTCCCCTCATACTTAATAAATAATATAGGATTCTTAGAAGAAAACGCTCTCCCACAATGTGCCCACCAAAACACGTCGGAATGGTATGTACAATATATAAAACCTCTAATTAATATAATTAACAATGTTTATCCTCCCTCCCTCTTATGAAAATATTAATTACATGTTTTATTGCCATGCACGCGACATAGAAAAAACTCTCTCTTATTGTTAAGGGAAGAAAAACTATGCGTGCTTCCATCTTATCGACAGCATGTATAAATATGTGAGTGAACCAGATTCCAACAAATTGTGCAACAGCAGCTATTTAGTATCTTTTCAATAATTTTCATCCGTTCAATCAATGGTTTCCATGAAATACAATGTTATATTTGTGCCTTCAAAAAATCAGGGGCATAGAATATTAAATCCATAACATCCATGCTTCTGAAGTCAATTGTGTAATAAGTTATTTGTGCAATCTATTTTGAGCTGAATTAGCAGATGTACTTGATCCAAACAATTTAATCCTTTCCTCGACTATATATGGAAACCAAAGTATGTTGTTTATGGTTTCATGGATAGTTAAAATATTGTTATTTTATAATGATTTTTCATACTTTTGTTTGTTTATTATTATCTCATTTTCCCAAAGAAAACCATTATTGATGTTATTCTTTTAGCTATCCGGTATGACGTCATTACTTGCTGCTTTCCACCGGCAAGCGAGTAGTCAGCTTTCTTGGTGGATGGTCTTTGTTTTTTAATATACTTTGACTTGACTGACTGCATAAGTTTTCATCTGATCAATAGTGTGCATAAGGACATAAAAACTCAAAATAATCCTTTTCGGCTCAACAGCGATATGTTACATCTTGATGATCAAGTGCGAAGTAAGAACATAGTTAACATGCCTTAATAAGGTCAAAGGTTAAAGACTACACATTATTACAATTCACCAGATAAAATATATCCTTAGTCTCTTCAGTAGACTTTAGTCGTATTTGAAGGAGGTATATTCAGGGGGGAGGAAATGAGCAACATCTTTGCAAACTTATATTTTTAGATTTATTTGAAACTTATATTTTATTCAAAAAGTATTTTTAGCTTATTTGCATGAAGTATATATTTTTTGATTTTTTATTAAGTAGTCTAACATGGAGAGGATCAACAAGACTAAAAACAGCGACGCGCGCAACAAAATGCGAAACCACGTTTAGAGACATAAATAAACATCAATCGTTCCTTAGCGTGGTGTTATGGTTGTTTGCTTCTTTAGGAGTCTTTCCATGTCCACACTGACACTTCCAGATCTTTCCCTCTATGTGCACCCCTAATATGGTCTGCTGCTTTGGTAATTTGCCGATTTCATTTAAACCACTTGATACCTACCATGTTTTTACATAAGGTGCTGAAATATTTGTAAATGTGATATTTCAGAGTGCTCGAATTTGGGGTATAAGGATAACATAGCCAAAGGTTATATGACCTACCACCAGGTAGGTTGTTAAAAACCGGGGTTTTAAAGTAAAGTCAGATCAAGGAGGGGTTCGAATAAAACCCCATGGTGTTATTTAACAAAATAAAACCCGTTTTTTTAACTGGGCAAAAATAGAATATCTCACAATCTTAAACTTAAATATAAACATTCTTTTTTTACGTAATGAGATAATTGTTCGTCGTATCTGCTGATAGTAGGGGGTTTTGTTGGCTACAGGGGTGTCCAGAAGAAATGGACCAGGAAAACATGGACTAGGAAGAAATGGACCAGGAAAAAATTGGCTAAGAAAAGATGGAGATATTTAGATCATAATATACTAACTGCAAACAGCAATTTAAAAATCGTTTTTACGATTTAGAGAAATTGTGCATATTGTAGCATTATTAAACTCGAAGAATTGTTGAAATATCCACGAGTTAGTGTCTCTGAATTATCCTGTGGCCCTATAAATGTTGCATGATGACCGACGCCAAAAATAAGTACTTCGCTCTTAACGTAGAAATAAGATCTTTGTTGCATAAATATATCGAAGAAAAGCACACATATAAAAAGGGCGTGTTGGCTTATGAGAAATGTATACTATATTCTTTCCAATGCGTGTTTTTGTCCGTGCTAGGCGTATTGGCCGTCAACGTTTTTGCTGCTTCTATTTGAATGTGTCCGTTTTCGCTATAAACAAGTAGCCGTATTCCTACCCTGCAGTAATGGATTTGCCGTGTATATATGAAGCACAAAAAGGAAGAATAAAGCGTGCGCTCGACATTCGATAATTGATGCTGATCAAAATAACCTACATAGCGAAATAGTTTTTTTATTCGTTACGTTTCAAAATAAATAAAATTACCTGATCATCAAAAGTTTTGGGAGCAAATAAAACATTTTGAAATTGCAGAAAAACTGTAAGGCTTCTGGTACCAAATAAGGACGCTGATGTCATGGAGAATCCAGCATTTATCTTCACTTCATTTCTTCGAAGGACATGATTTAAAAGTTCTTTTAAAATTTTGGCAAATTGATGCTGCTCCCCCCCCCCCCCAAACCCTATACACGCTTATATACATATATCTTGACCTTTGTCAACATAACAACACACCTGTAGGTAAACCAATTGTTAATGCACAAATATTTTCGTAGGATGAAGGAGTCATACGTTTTTCCTGTAAATAAATTACTAGGACATTATTGTACTGTGTTGACGTGCTGCCTATTTTCTAATCCATCTCTTCCGCATATTCCTATGTTATTTCAATTTTTTGAACGAAGAAGACGTTATAAAAAATTATTAGTAGTTTTTTATCTTTTTATTATATGCCAAAACTTTGTTTAATATAGGAGGAAAGTATTTTGTCCCTTGTATCTAACAATCCTTGAAGAACCCAATTACAGTATTCAGAATGCCTTCGTTCAAGTCATTTACAAAACTATTTACTATATTTTTCTTCTTCTTTGTGTACTATCAATTATTTACTTAAATATTATTAAATATAAATTCGCATTCTTCTTATTTGCCATTCTCGCAT
>CP045910.1:4347331-4368480 GCA_013387185.1 Caligus rogercresseyi
TATATAATATATATATATATACATCCCAAGTCTCCCGGAAGATGGACAGCGATAGAGCTATTTTCACAGGAACGGTTTAAAACGCACGCCTTATATAAACAAACTCTCTATCCCCCCCTCATGTTTATATAAGGCGTGCGTTTTAAACCGTTCCTGTGAAAATAGCTCTATCGCTGTCCATCTTCCGGGAGACTTGGGATGTCTGTATATATATATATATCAGGCTTGTGAACGGAACGCAAAATTGAACGGCGTTCAGCTGAACGCACGTTCAATGAACGGAACGCTGAACGGAACGCAACTTTTTTTAACGCTGAAAAATAGTTTTGCGTTCAGCGTTCAATTTTTCCAAAACATTTCAATGTAGTTTTGATTAAGTATTTTTTTTGGGATATAAACAAGGGGATGAAATATTATAAGAAGAACTTATAAACTACTCTCCCAAGAACTCTCTATAGAATAGTAAAGCACTTTTTTAAATTTACCCAAGTGACAAAAACTTGAGATTAAGTCTGACTACGGGATATTTATCTGGGCTCGGAATCATGGATTTGCTCATTTTGATGGACTCGGATTCGTGGATTCGATAACTTAAATATTAGGACTCAGATAGGAGGGCTCGAGAGTTAAAATCTTAGGAATCGGATACGAGGACAGTATTAATTTCGTCAGCTTTTTTCATTTCGTAATGGAGAATAAATGACAGTCTACGAGCAAACAAAAAAATATATTTACAAGGTTAGTCCCTGTACGCATTCTAGTAATTAGCATAGTTTGGTAAACATTTTATGCTCGCACGTCACAATTGTATATGGATGTTTGATCACTATAGATGATAATTTATTATTTTGGCTTCTCCTGGATATAGCAGATATATAGATTTTTAAGGCGCCATGATGGTCGCGAATGTCTCAACCAAAGTACTTTGAGGAATGTAAGATCAATTCTTTGCACATTCCCATAGTCTAAGCTACCTAGAAACTTGTTGTTGTTGCTTTAAAAAAGATAATTTGACGCCATTGATCAGACAAAAAATTACCCTTACAACAGTTGCAGTTAATATTTTGCGTTTTGTTTGGTTCCTTGCATAAATTTAATGTTAATAATTGATATTGAGATTAAGTTATTTCTAATGACGAAGTCGATATTAACTTCAATTTAATGTAGTAAATGGTTGATTCGTGTTTATATAATATTAAATGTGTTTTATATTGCAAAGATGATTAAAAAATACATCTCTCTAAAAATAGATGCATTCATATATGTGTTTTATAATATTAATTGTATTATATAGCTTTGATCTCGTATTTGTCTTGATTTATTACACCTTAAATATGATTATAATTTAAAATGTAATGTATCCATTACGGAAGAAAGTAGGGATCCAGTTACTCATACATCGAAGGTTTGAAATACTATTTTGCAGATTCTTAATATCGAACTCGGACTCCATTATTCGAAAATAAGCGAGTCTGGTCATCGCGACATTTTTTCAAATATATTTGATCTGAAGTTGTTTTTAATAAGATGAAAATAGTTAAGTTTATTTCATGCTGACTGGCGTGTTTGTCTTTTATATATGGAAAACTATTAATATAATGATTATTTGTTACTGGTTAGGAAAAAATATATACAAGTTGGGATTGATCAGGGGTTCCCAACCTTTTTTCTTTGGCGACCCCCTATAGAAAAAACTCCAGTCTGACGACCCTCTTATGTAGTGAATATAGACGTTCTGTGGACCCAAGGTTGAGAAACCCTGGGTTAGATCCAGTCAACAAATTTATATCATTTGAAAGTCGGTTCGGGCTCATTTTTATTATAAACCCCCTAAATAGTACTTCCATTTTTTCAAATTACACATTGTTATTTTTTAAATATTTGAACGCTGAACGCTAACGGAACGCTGAACGCAAAAACATTGAACGGAACGCTGAACGGAACGCTATTATTTTTTGAACGCTGAACGGAACGCTGAACGCAAAAAAAGCTGAACGCTCACAAGCCTGATATATATATATATATATATATATATATATATATTATATTATATATATATATATATATATATATATATATATATATATATATATATATATATATATATATTATATATTGTGAGCGTTCAGCTTTTTTTGCGTTCAGCGTTAAAAAAAAACTGCGTTCCGTTAGCGTTCAGCGTTCAAATATTAAAAAATAATTTCCCAAAAAAGTACTGTGTAGTGCTGACGTTTTTTTATAGAAAAGAATTTCCAAAAAAGTACTGCGTAGTGATGACGTTTTTTTTAAGAAAAGAATTTCCAAAAAAGTGATGACGTTTTTCCGAAAAAAATCCAAGAAATGTTTGGAAAAATTGAACACTGAACGCAAAACTTTTTTTTTGCGTTCAACGTTCAGTGTTAAAAAAAAGTTGTGTTCCGTTCATTGAACGTGCGTTCAGCTGAACGCCGTTCAATTTTGCGTTCCGTTCACAAGCCTGTATATATATGATGAAATGATAAATAATAATAAGTATCAAGAAATAAACAAAGGCTGTATTGTAATAGTAATCCTCGACCGCATGACGGCGCCACCATCACCATTCGCCACAAAATCTTGTAGCTGGGTCTCTAGTTATATATGCTCTTTGATGGTACATTTTAATATTATTTTTTCCGGTGGAATTCATCTAATAATATTATTGATTTTAGTCATCTGGATCATACTATGGATATCAGCTGAATTCATTTTAAATATTCCTTGGTTGTTTATCTATGGAATAAATATTCAGAGTGCTCGATCTACCTTCCGAATAGAACCTGGTTCAAAACTGAAACTAAATTTTAGAAAATCAAATATGTACCTTTGTGATATATTTTCTTAAAATCATGTTTGAAGAAAAAAGAAGAAGTCAAAAAAATCTATTTTTCTGTTTCTATTTATTTTTAACTAATAAGAAATTATACTTCTTATCAACAACTGACAAAATGAATAGCAACAACAAACTATAATAAGAGTTTATATTTTCATATTAACCCTTCGAATAATGACTCAAAGCTTTAGAAAATGTGCAATTGGCTACTAACGTAGTGGACTAATTTAATAAGCCGTAGATGCAACGATTTCTGCATATCAACTGATTCGTATCTGACATATTCTTATTGTCATCCAAAGAAAGCAATATTATTTTATCAATTATTGTTTAGATGATATATAAAGCTATAATTACTAGGGGATGTTACCCGGCGCTGCCTGGGATTTTCCAACTTTAAAATAGTCATTGGAATAGAAAAAACATACGAAAAATTCTAGTAATTTCATCATTGTGATTTTTCATATTAAAATCGTTTTTTTTTCTTATAAAAAAGTTGTTATTTTCTGCAAACTTAAATGCGGGGGGGGGGGGGGGGAGAACAGGGACAAAAATAACTTATTTTTAACAAATCATAATGAAAACGAATATTCTAATAAATACCCTCTAACACAAAAAAATCTAAAAACCATCCAAAGAAAATTTAGTCTAAATCTAACCTAGTAATTTTAAAAAATCAACAAAAACGTTTTTGCGGATAAATTAAGCATGGCGATGACGAATTTTACGGGAGTTTACAACCCCCACTAAAACACTCCCTGAGCTCTCAAAACTATTCACTGAAAATTTCGTCAAAATCTAGTGAACTGTTCGGGAGATACAGGGAAACGAACAAACGAACGAACGAACGGAATTCTTTTTTATTAGTATAAGATAAGTAAAATAAATACAATATTTTATGCCTTATTGCTTATGACATAATAAAGCTAACTATTGTAGCTAGAATTATTTTAAACAGGATTTTAAAAGATAATGTAATGTTCAAAAGTGCATGTTTAATGGATAAGTTGCAATATTAAAAAATATTTAATAGAATAGTAATCGCTTGTTTTTCGTATTTCTTAATAATATGATCATACTTTGTTTTAAGAAAATACATCACAAATATAAAATGGCATTCCATGATTTAAATTGTTGCTTAAAATAAGCATTTTGTTATTGAGAAATTTGGAGAAGTACACTGAAAGTAATAGAAAAAAAATCAATTACAGTTCCTCAAATACATTCTTGGGCTTCAATTTTCTTCAGCTTATACTACAAAAAGTACATTCATCTATGATTAACGCCATTAAATATCTACTTAAGAAATCCAATTATTTCATGAAGTTCAAAAATTCATATATATATGTTCATCATGAAAAGGGGTTGCTGAATTTTGTATGTATTATGCTATTATCATAAAAATAGTTTCTTATTTCATTTCACACTTCATAGACACTTATATATATATTTATGTATGCACTTAAATTACAAAGAAAGAGCTGATAGGGCTACTTAAAACCATTTATCTTTGGGTACTGATGCTATAGAATAGTTTCTACTAATATAAGCTATCATATCCTACAAGGAAGTTAACACGTTTTTATTCAGATTATTTAGAGAAACATGTTACTTGTTATCCATATATATATATATATATATATATATATATATATATATATATATATATATATATATATATATATATATATATATATATATATATATATATATATATATATATATATATATATATATATAACGATGAAAAGGTCTTTTGAAACTAAAAATAGATTTAATAATTAAGTTTAATTTTTTTCCAAAGTAATGGAGCTAAGAACACAACACAAAAATACATTTTAGTTTAAAGCTTTTACCTTGGAGAAGAAGAAGAACAATTTTAATAAAGATTTAAAAAGGTAATTGTAAAAATGCATAAAACATACTTTGAAAGTACATTTATTTCAATCTTTACATTTGGATGGGATATATTTGACTTCTTCAAACGCAATGGTCCACGAATCATTGGGAAGAGATGGAATTTTTCAGAGAAAAAGCTATATATCTCGCTGTAGCTGATAACAAAATTGCTTTTAGTGTCCGTTGAACAAGGACTATAGCTTTACTTGGAATACAGATAGTACAGTGGAAAAACAGTTAGTCATTTGTCTAATATCACAACCTCAGTGATATTTATGTTGCATTTTCCTCCATTTTTCATTAATTAAGCAGAAAAACCTTTTTTCAAACCCAAAAGTAATCCAATTCTTCACGATAAAAAACTTTTAAAACAGATGGTCCTACAATGTAAGAAATGTTTGTCTCCGTAATAATGTTATTTGAGTACATACTTTGTTATGTGATATATATATATATATATATATATATATATATATATATATATATATATATATATAATATATATATATATATATCAAACATTACTTCTTCCCTTGAATCCAACTAGCCTCATTCTTCCACGTCGTAATTATATTTTGATGAAGCAAAGTGGTTGTTGGATGGCAACACCTGTGTTTTTAGAGAACGAGAGAAACGAGAGACTTAGTAAAAGTTTCTTGGCCTTATATTTTAAAATTCATAATTAAAGAAAAGTTTTTATTCGTAATTTAGAAGTTTATAGGATAAAAAGTATGAAATATAACTAACTATACCTTCTTCATTATAAGAAGAGGCGCTCGAGAAATGTAAAGTAAATATATGTATATAGAACATTATTTTAGGAGGACTTACACTTGTGGATATGACTTTAAATCAATGTAAAGTTCTTGATGAATATGACGTCAAGGCTACGTAATTTAGGGACGTAAGCACGGAGGGATTCTTTAAACTATCGTAGTTTATCAAAAATTATTCAAGATTTTATATGGACACAATTATATTTAAACACCTTCTAGGTTTAACAGAAAGACCACAAGACTTTGAGCTTTAGCTATTCCAGTTGTTTTTAAAACTTGACCACGATATAAGAAAAAAATATATTTCTGTTGCATATCCAAAAAAAAAACATAGGTAAGATGGACTTTTGAATCTCTTACACCGACTGTAGCCATTTTTTATGTTGACATAAAATATATGATACTACCACAAATATTATCAAAAATTCATTTGTAGCTTGGACAAAAATATTACAGAATTATTTCTAAAGTATTTGTACTTATACAAAACATTTTTATTAAGAGGATTCTTCCTAAACTATCAACTTTAAAAAATGTGTATAGTTTTATAGATTTTTAAAAGAAAGTTTCAAGTTTAGTAGAGCTTTGAAAACTGTGTGAAAGCCTAATACAAGTATAAAATATGTATAGATACGAAGAGTATAATATTTTTCAAAGATGATGAAAAGTGGGAATGACTTTTCAATAAACTATATATTATACAGACGCAGTAATAAAAATAATATCGTGATTAAAAAAACATGATATTAATATTACAGACACCAAGAAAAGTTTTTAAATGCTATTACAGAAATGTATAAGGATATTTGAGTTACTATTAAATCTGTATATCAATTTGTTTCCTCAATATTAATTGATTCTTTAGACAAACAAAATTAGTAGAGGATAAAAGATGTAAGTCTGTTTTTATAAGCCAAAAGAATCAAAAATATATCACGTTTATTACAATCTTAAAAAGGGAGTAAACGCAAAAACCAGCAATATATACATTGATAGTTTTCTTAGACAGTTGATGGTAATTAGATGTATATTAACAACATCAAAGGTTTAATCAACACCAGAGTGACCATTTTGCTAATTAAAATCTACAATAAGTAAACTTCTCATATAACAAGATTCTGAACATGAACTAACTCGAAAAATATAGTGTGTTGGGATGTTTATAGATATGCTTATAAAATAAAATGTCTCCATATTTAGACATTTAACCAGATAACCAGCCAGTATAAATGATATACATATAATTGTTTATACCAGAAAATGTAATTGCACTACAATTTTCCTTTCTTATTCAACCATTCTGAGGTATTCAAAGAGATCCTTTTTTTGGAAAGCAAAAGTTTTTAAGATTAATTTAACTTTATTGCTTAGAAGATATTCTCCCTATAATCTTCATTTTTGGTTGTATCGAATCATTTATTTTTAGTGCCTCCTGTGCAAAAATAAATACAGATATGGTGCATAAGCCAGTTTGAAGAGTACTTTATGCACTTTCAAATTTCATTAATTAGAGAGTAAGTTTATCATTTGAAAGGTAAGAGCGAATCAAGTAAACAATGCCTTCTTTTAAAACTATAAAGGCTGATAATTAATCTACTTACACAAACTACATCGATACTTTGATATAAATAAATATATATATATATATATATATATATATATATATATATATATATATATATATATATATATATATATATATATATATATATATATATATATATATATATATATATATATATATATACAGGGTGGGGCAAACTAACTTCCTTTTTTAAATTTGTGGCATTTGGTGCGTAGTTGTAGTGGAGAAGTGAGCGTGGGCTCAAAGAGGCAGGCGTAAAGTTTTCTTGGAAATACAGTCAGTCACTATCATGCGTTGGAGTAGAGAGGAGCGTGCGTTTGCCGTGGAGGCGTATTTTTCCAACCATCAGTCTGTGATTGCAACCCAGCGCTCTTTTCGCACTCATTTTAATGTTGCACCTAGAGACCCTGTTCCGGACCGGAAGTCAATCATTGCATGGGTCAAAACGTTCAGAGAAACCGGGAGTACAACACAACAAAGAATTCGTATAACAGTTAATATATTAAATATGTGTAAATATCGATATTAAAAAATTATTCAAGTAACAACATAAATTATGGATTGAATTAGCAGATCGTTGCTTTTTTTCGTTTCTCTATTTTTCCATTGAAAATCTTGGAGAATGCTTTTCATTATATGCAAGTATTGTATGAACAAATTTTAGCACTTTCAAAGAATGTTGTAATCATATGGGAAAAACAATGGATAAAGCCATATCTATACCCTCTGAGATTAAGGAGATAGGATATTAAACAATTAAATAACTCTTGCCATTGACAAATTATCTTTTAAATATTTGTATATTTTGAAAATATATTTTAAATATATATTATATAAATATTTTTGGTTAGAAGACTTTTTTCAAATGAAATATTTTTATAATCATATTAAAATTCAACCAACATGTTAATTTTAATGTGATAATAAAAAATTACCGGCCAGGGTTCACTTTCTTATCAATAAAAATATAGAGAGAAATATTTGATTTGGGTGTCACTGTTTTGTGGAATCGTATAACCATTACGTCAAAGATATATGGCATGGATAGCGGAGAAAACAAATAGTTGGCCGAGAGTCAGAATGCAATCATCAACCGTCCAATCGTCTCCGAATAAAATGGTAGACTGTCTTCTCATTCACTCACTTGTTGTCAAAAGAGAGACATTAAATGAAATGAGGACCTTAATAAAATCGTACGAGGTTGGAACATTGAAATCTCTCAGGACAGATAAAATCCCTGTTGACGAGATGTGCTTCTATCAAATTCGATCAAGACAGATATTGAGGAAGAGTCAATAGTCCTCCTCTTTCACAACTCTTTGACAGAGAAAATAATTTCCATCAAAATAAGGATCTCTATCACTCCAACGAGATTTAGAATCAAACTAGCTTGTCCTCATTGATAAAACGATAGTATATGCAATGCAATTATTATAGCAATCTATCAACATATAGGGATAAACTAGTATATGCGACAATACAACATAAATGGAGTGCTTAAAAAAGGTTTTATCTCATATTAAAACGATATTATGTTCAGAAACACCAAAATATTTTTTTAAGCACCGACTATTTTAATAAACTTTCTTACCATATCGTAATATTTCTTTCACTGCGTCAATCTTGTTACATGCATTCCGTGCGAGAGAAAAAATGCAGATATTTTGCAGTCATATGTAAGGGGGCAACAGCTTTAATAAAGGTTTTTTATACTATTATCACATTTTAGTTATTACCTAGGTACAGATTGACCGGAGATTCTTGGCACATTCCTTTGACAGCTGTTTTTTTTTGGGGGGGGAAATGATAAAAATATTTTGCTGATGAGTTTTTCTATCTCAGTTGTCCATTACCTTTCCCGAATGACTGACTTCAATCGAATGACGTGTTTTTGACGTGTTTGAAGTGAAGAATAAACAATGGTGTATAGTATCTGTGCCGGAATAGCCAAGAGGGAAATTGCCGACAAGCTTTATTTCCCTTTGAGGACCCTGCAGCGCTTCAGGAGGAGGTTGGTGGAGGGCTTCCTGTCTGCCCCAAGGATGTTCCCAGGAGGACCAAGTTATCTGTCCACATCGTGGTCTTTGGGGTGGTCAGTAATGAGGGCAGCGTCATGCCTCCCCACATCTTTAATGTCGGCTTCAGGGTCAACCAGGAGGTCTACAGGGATGATTTGGTAGCTGTGGTCAAGCCCTGGATTGATTCTGTGAACAATGGCAGGCCATATGTGTGGCAACAAGATTCAACCCTAACCCACACTGCAAAAAAATATTGGCTCCTGCTTAATTTTTTTAACCAAATTTGCCCGGATTACTGGCCCCTGATTGTAATCCAATTGATTTATATTGAGTATCCGACTGGATATAAATAAGCATTACAGCATTAAAATTAGTATATCGAACCTAGGATCTGCACAATGAGGTAGACCAAAAATGGCCATCCCCTCTCGGGATTCGAACCTGCGCCCCCAACATTGAGAGTTGAAACACGCCTTAACATTCACCGCTATTACACTCCCATCTTGACATAAACAACTTAACACTAACATAAAACCTATTCTCGGTTCGGGTCCCACATGGAGGCTGTCGTTGAAGCTAAAGGATTTTTTTGAATAAATGTAGTCTTAATGTAATACAGTCAACCTGGCTTGAATCTTTAAATAATACTTTAAGGAATAAAATATATGGTATTTCAAATTAAGCTAAATATGGCGGCAATAATCTCACGGTAACCTTGTGTAAGAAATCTTATTACATCTCCTTCATCTAGAAATAATGATGATCAATTACGCATGTAAATGCTATTGATATACGTACTCTATGAAACTTGAAAAGTCAAAACAAGCAATTATTCATGCTTGTATGACTAATATTTTATATCATATATATCATTATATCTATATATTATATATATATATATATATATATATATTTATATATATATATGAAAGATCTTTTTAGGATAATTTAAATAATATTTTAACAGATGTCTTTTGAAGGTTAGTATTAACTGATAAAAAGGTTATGCAATAAAATACCACCATATATGTGTTAGGCCCGGGACATTTCAGCCAATGTGCTATATAATATATATATGCTATATATATATATATATTATAATATATTATATATATATTATATATATATATATATACAGAGTGGCTAGGCAAAAATGTCCGGTTTGATATTTTGATTTTGTGAACTTAATTAACTTTTAATTGGTTGCTTCTATGGAACTGAAATTTATTTGGCTTTAAGTAGTATATAAAAGGATCTAAATTATTCAATATGGCCTCCATTGGCCTTCACGACGGCTTCGAGGCGGGGCCGGAAGCGTTTGCAGGCATTTATAATGTGCTTCTCAGGGTAGTTGTCCCACTCCTTGATGATGGTGGCCTTCAGAGAGTCAAGATTGAGGTGAGGGGTCCGGTTGGTCTTGCTCTCAATTGCGCCCCACCAGAAAAAATCCAGCGGATTTAGATCCGGGGATGACGGTGGCCAGAAGTTCTTCGGCCAGAAATGGGCCATATTGTCCTTGCAGAACTTTTGGTTCTTAGCCGCCATATGAGATGGTGCACCATCCTGCTGCCACACATAGTTTCCGGTGGGGTAGTTTTTTTAACCATGGCAGAACAGTATACCTCAGGACTTTGTAGTAGGCCTCGGTGTCGATCTTCTCGTCCGGCCGAAAGAAGAATGGAGGCATCTTCTTTCCGTCGGACCTGAATACACCAAGGACCATCACTTGCTGGGGATTCTTGGTCCTGAAGACTCCTTGGACATCCTCACGTTGCTTAGCAAGCCATCGATCATTTCTGCGATTGTAAACTTGGTCCACCGTGAAGATCTTTTCGTCTGAAAATATTTGATGAGACACGGCTTCTTTTTCAACCAATTTAGGATGATCTTGCACCTATCGAGCCTCTTCTCCATCGCTGCTGCTGTCAATAGCTGTCTGTGGGTCCGAACGAATGATTGCAAGCCCAAATCTTCCTTGGCAGCCAGCTGGATTGTGCGCCTGGACACGTTGAACTCTTTTGAGAGACGGTTTAGGCTGATGGTGGGGTCCGATTCAACTTTGGCCTTAACTTCATTGAGAAAGTCGTCTGTCCGCTTTTTGTTATGGCCACCAGATCCAGGAGCTCTGTTGAAGCCTTTACCATCATTTTTGGCTTGCTGGATACGACGGACAGTACGGATATCAACGCCAACGATCCGGGCAATATCGACTTGATTTATTTGCGCGTCAAGCAAATCGTGAATCCGTTGTCTTTTCGCTTGCTGAACACTCATTTCTGGTCTGAGAGATATTTTTATAGTTATAAATTGTAGCTATTTGTTTCAAAAGCGTAGCTGATTTACTTGTTTTGAATTTTTACGTACGCTCTGCGCACAAGAAACAAACTTATCACCGGACATTTTTGCCTAGCCACTCTGTATATATAAATATATATATATATATATATATATATATATATTAATATTATATATAGATATATATATATAATATCTTTTTAGGATACAGCATATATGAAAACATATAGTTGAGGGTTTTGAAGTCAAATGCAAACGTATCAGACACAATTACTGAACTCCTGATTTGTCCAGATAAAAAACTCCAGAGAATAATTAATTCAATGATATGATTTGCTACTCTTTCCATACAGTACATATTTTAACTAACTTTACAATGTTACTGAGGATTAGGAATCCATCAGGTGTCTAAACCCAAGGGGCTATCCCCCGTCTTGTATTTAAGCCTGCATGCTTCCTCCTCTCGACATGTAGAATGTGTATGATTAAGTTCCAAAATAAGTCACTCTCAATGTTGAGGGTCCAGGTTCGAATACTCCCGAGAGGGGATGTTCATTTATGTCTACCTCATTGGTAAGATCCAAGGTTCGAGTGACTAATTTACAAGCTATAATGCTTAATTATATTTAGATGGATACAATTCTATCGAACATAAAGGCCAAAAAAATGTTTAATTATGTTTTTACGCATAAACATCATTTTATATACATTCTCTTTTTTGTGCTTCCATACTTATTTATGTACTGTGGAGTAATGAAAATAATACAACAATTCACTGTTTTATCAAGCAAAACAGCCACATTTTTTTGTGTGCCAACGACACCGTCCCCATTCAAAGTGTCTCTGCTATGCAGACGACCTCACGTTAGTCTTGAATGGAACCCTTTTAGAACAATAAAGTCTGTACAAAGAACAATGCTCCTACTAAAAAGATTTTCACTGACCTCCGGCTTAAAATCAATGAAGCAAAAACCGAGTTTATCAGCAAATACAATGGACTAATTACAAAAGTTGGCCGAGCTTCCGAGAATCTGAAAGCATAAGACTACTAGGATCATGGATTGGGATAAATGCTCAACAGAAGAATACTGAGCAAATAGTCAAAAGGTAACTCGCTCGTGTCAATTCTTTGGGAGCTTGAATCTGTGCATGTGGGACAAAATCGTTGCCTGGAACACATACATAATTCCGACTGTGATTCACCTGTTGCGGATAACCCCTTACGATAGGGAAGCCTGCAAAGAAATATCCGAACTGAAAAGCTCACTACTTCAGTTGAAGAAAAAAAGAAACATTTCTTATAACAGACTACATACCAATCTCAACAGGATTCGACATCCTTAAAAATATATTCAGTTTATATAATTTCATAAAACCTTTTCTTCTTTTATTGATTTTATTTTATAGAAACAGTTAACTTGATCTTAATTCATTATCTTACGCAATTTTAATAACAGGTTTTTAAAACAATTGGCGCCGATTATTTTCCTGTAGAACAAAGTAGCAGTTGTTACAGAAGTGCTTATTTTTGGTTCAGTATTTTTTTGTATTAAAAATCATCTGATTATATACGTGCATTGAATTCAACAATAACTTGCACATATACTTACACGCTAGACGAAGACCTAATAAAACAAAGAAGCTTGTATGTGTGTCAAGTCAACTTTGAAAAATGGATGATGAATGATTTTTGCCTCTTTTTGTGAGAAATAAAAAAGGCAAATATTGTATATTTAGCCAAATACAATATTTAAAAATATTCGTCCATTTTGAAAGAACGTTGAAGAGAGTTTCTTTAGAGATATCTGCAAAAGTATGTTTGATACTTCCCAAACGAAATGTTGGCTTAGAACGCATTTGATAGAGCTTTGATGCCATTATTTTATAAGCACCATACATGGTGTTATAGTTCAATCTAAGATTGCAATTCTTCATAAAGAATACTCCTTGTTAAATAAACAGTACTCTAGCCGCGAAAATCAATTGATTACTCCGGACTGTGGAAAGTATAATCCACGCCTTTGTCCGATGTTCGTTTGGTACACAGAAGAATAGTGAATTAAAAACCACTTCAAAAATTCATTTTTTTATATTCTAGCCAACAATCGTTTATGAATTACCTTTTGCCATCTATTTTCTATTATTTAAGTTTATTTATTTCACGTAATTCTATTTATCATGCAAGTCTATACATATTTAATGTATTGTGTAAATTTTGGTTAAATACATCTTTAAACTGCAGAGACCAAGAGAGAGGAGGGATCAAGTCAAAAATACACAAACAACTTCTATTTATAGGAAATTAAAAAATAACATCTTTAATTTTCTAGGTAATCTTACCTATATTTTTAAGATTTTCCTACTATTTTCTACAAAAAGATCATAAGACATAGAATGACAATATTATTGTATTTCAGATTAAAAATCGCAATATGAGGAGTCCTTCGTTAATCGCGAAAACTTTTTTGTTTTTGCATCACTCGAATCAATTAGTTTGGGATAGCACAAACATTTTTGTCAATGTAGTTTCAAGAGTAGAATGAGATTACTGTCAGTAGCCTCATTCTGCTCTTGAAACTGATCCGCTATATTGACAAAAAAGATTGTGTGATGTACCAGAGAACTGCCTATAGACACAAGGTTTCTCCGATGACAGTATATGGGATGCTTCCAATGCGTTCTTGGACTCCGGAACGACCATTTGATGCTTTAATTGAGAATAAGTATTACGATAAACTTAGTTTGTTGATTGATTCCAAAGATACAAAAACAAAATAATTGCGTGATTGCCCTCATTACGAATTAAAATGCAATTATATTGTCATTTATTGTATCTTTCTACAGAAATAGTGACAAAATATTAAAAATAATACATTTGATAGCAGATTTTACAGTTCTCAAAACAAAAAATATGAAATCCTTTCCCTCATATGTTTACAAACAAACATTAAAAGAAAAGAGAAAGTATCTGTAACCATGTACCGTTTGAATGCATAAGTTTGAATCCTGAGAATAAGTGTATTAAGTGTAAGTATATCGGCTTAGGTGTAACAAAAAAATGGTAAACAATGAAAGGCTTTGTCTAATTGGTTTTTGTTTGCTTCAATATGTAAATGCATTATGAAGAGGCATACAGTCGCTCAATGCCTGCTAGTTATATATATATATATATATATCAAATCCTATATAATTATATATATATATATATATATATATATATATATATATATATATATATATATATGATTGTATAAAAGTATGTTCAAAGTACTCAAATATGACATGATAATTAGGAAAATATGTAGAATTAGCTGCAGTTTTTCTCTCTAGGTCAGCATTTAATATTTTTTTAAAGTAAGAAACTTTCAAACATGTTTTAAATAATTTTTTTCAATAAAGAATACTGATAATTAATATGATATATGATGAGTAAGATATTGATTGAAAGGACTTTTATATTTATTATCTATTTATCCTAATGTTCGTATTAAAGAATATGACGATGTAAAGAAGCGTGTCAGGCGTACTCGACGGGCACGCCTTTGCATTTTCTGCATTTGCAGTTAGCGTTCCTGTATTATACTCTTTTGCATAGGGGGTATTCTTGTCGGGCGGCGGTTTCGCCTGGGATTGTACCTAGGAAGGATTTTCTACCATGGAAGGTTAATTTTTATTTACTCTATCTTAGCATTAAAGTTCGAGTCGGTTAACTTTACGATATTTTTTCTTAAAATTGCCTAATTTTATAGTTTTTATATCTGTTACCTGAATGAATTTGTTGACTTTAAATTAAAAAAATATTAGGTCAAATGAAATGTTTACTTCTTCTATTGTTGGTAAGAGAGTATTTCTATTCAATAACATAAAAAGTTATTCCATCTCGTAACAGGATACCACCCCTGGAATAGCACACACACACCCCCCCTCCCCCCCCCCCCCCGGCAATCACCCCTTGTTTATTAATATTTTTTATCCCTTAAAGTCCACTTATGAAGTAACTATATTTTCTATCTATGAACAAAAGTGACGTCACTGGTAAGCACGTAATCACAGTTCATTAGAATTGAAATATGGATAAATTAATGTGCATAACTTTGCAAATTTCGTATCTTAGACCTTATATCTGGGCCAACTATGTAAGACCAGACAAGCATACAGTTTATATCCTATCAACTCAAAATCTCTATTTATTGCATACAGGTTCTAAGCTATTTTCTAAGATTTCATTAAGGAACCGCTTTGTCAAGAGAAGCCATACTTGGTTGGATCATCAGCTGCCTGACAGGAGAAAATGTGCAGATTTCAGGACATTTAATAGATTTGGAGGTTCTCGAAGTCGCATTTAATTAATACAAATTCCAATTCAATTAACTGTGACTGAGTGTAACCAGTGACGTCACTTTTGTTATTAACTAGAATCGAAAGCTCCTGTATTATTTCCTAGAACCCTGCAGTTACAAACGATCATAAAAACATAGTTTACTTTAGAAAACGACTTCATGGATAGATTTGCAAAGTAATATTGTAGGGAAACGAAAAGAATGAAATTAGGAATAGTATGAATCAGTTATATTTTTTTTATAAGACCGATATATGAAACATATGTTTCAAACAATAATGCAATTTTGTCATAAATAAAACATAGTTCGATTAATAATAGGACTTAAAAGGATAAAAATATTAGTAACGGGAGAAAAAGCCCAGGGGGTGATTTTTTTGGGGGTAGGGGTTGTCTGGGGGGGGGGTGATAGTCCTACTCATTTTAACTTCTCTATGGCATAACATGTATTTAAGAAATATAGCTTAAGTAGTCAAACTATTTAGAATTTGAATTAACTAAACTTTCAAATATTCTCCCAGCTTCTTATTTGGTAATGCACTATATGAACAAAGAAACCTTTATGCAGGAGTTTATTTTACCTAAAAATAATTATTTTAACGTACACATTTTGATGATTTTTGCTGTAGGCAGTTACTTGTTTGCCAATTTAATGGAAACCCATATATGCACCAGCAAAACTCAACATTGCGGTTTATTTGTCATTGACGTTTTTAAGGCTTAAGGCTTTGCAAGACTTCGAAGCAGCTGGTATGTAAAGGTTTATCTAAGGGGTCTTTCTAGTTCTTTTTTTTATTGTTATAAATTATATTTCATTCATACAATATTTTTGTAAATAGAAAGTGGTAGGGACAAATGGTCCAATATATAAAGTTTAATCACGAAAAATGCTTTAAAAAAAATAAAACTTGGATTAAATATACCTCTTGGCCATCTATCCCTTCTACATAGCCCTTACAGCATTGGACAATCGTTCTATTCGAAGGTCTATTGCTTGCTCTGGACGTCCCTTCCCTGGCATCGAGAGACAATTGAGGCTACTACATAATGAGGCGGATTCCCCCCGCTGTGTCCGGAAATTATTATGAAGAACCCCTTTACGGACTCCCATCAAAATGGTTCCGATACCGCTTAGCCACGTCTTCTCTATTTATGAGCAAGTCCCTGTGGATCCAAAGAAACGGGGATGCCATTGGTGTGGGGATTGAGGAAACGTCTTTCCACTTCTTCTATCACTGCCTTAAAGTGGTCCCAGTCATTAAAGCTGTGGAAGAGATAATGTTACAAGAGCTCGGAGTATCATTAACCTCTACTGACTGGCTTGTATCAACATCTCCAACTTACGATGAGGCTTACAAGATCGAGCACATGGTATCCACTGTACAAAGGACCCTCTATGGTTCAAGAACGTGCGGAGGTGGACTTCCTATTGGTCTCCAAGACCTCGTCCGAAGAAATCTGGACATTCTGCGCTCTATCCACTGGGAAAATTTCAAAACAACGGGCCCTCTCTCCTTCGTGGGGACCAGAACAACAAATAGACAGAAAAACCTCCACCTCAAGACTGGGGATCTTAATAAATATTTTATCACACCTTTTTTACCAGTATCTCTATCTTATTATCGTGTCTATCGTGCCCTGAATTTCTATGATTAATTTTAATGCCATTTGTATTTAACATCAGAAGATAACGCAGGTTTTAAGTTTGTATAATTCCAGTTCATTCGAACCTATTAATATTTTCAAAATGTGTTTTATATGCATATAGAAAAGTGAAATATAGAATTTAATGATTTAAAAAAAACCATATTTTAAATATTAATACTAAATATTTTTTTTTTAGAAGACTTTTTTCAAATGAAACTTTTTTACAATCATATTAAAATTCAACCGACATGTTTCATTTTAATGTGATAATTAAGAAACTACGGGCCAGGGTTCACTTCCTTATCCATAAAAATATAAAGAGAAATATTTGATTTGGGTGTCACTGTTTGTGGAATCGTATAACCATTACGTCAAAGATATATGGCATGGATAGCGGAGAAAACAAATAGTTTGCCGAGAGTCAGAATGCAATCATCAACCGTCCAATCGTCTCCGAATGGAATGGTAAACTGTCTTCTCATCCACTCAGTTGTGGTCAAAAGATAGACATTAAATGAATTGAGGACCTCAATCAATCGTACGAGGTTGGAACATTGAAATCTCTCAGGACAGATAAATCCCTGTTGACGAGATGTGCTTCGATCAAATTCGATCAAGACAGATATTGAGGAAGAGTCAATAGTCCTTCTCTTTCACAAATCTTGACAGAGAAATAATTCCCCTCAAAATAAGGATCTCTATCACTCCAACGAATTTAGACTCTTGTTTAAACTAGCATATGCGACAAATACAAAATAAATTAGTGATGGAGTGCTTAAAAAATATTTTATCTCATATTAAAACGATAGTATTATTAAGAAACACCAAAATATTTTTTAAGCACCGAATAGTTTAATAAACTTTCTTACTATATCGTCATATTTCTTTCACTGCGTCAATCTTTTTACATCATTCCGTGCAAGAAAAAAAATACAAATATTTTGCAGTCATATGTATTATCACATTTAGTTATTACCAACAGATTGACTAGAGATTCTTGGCACACTCCTTTGACAGCTGTTTTTGGCGGGGGGAAATGATACAAATATTTAGCTGATGAGTTTTTCTATCTCAGTTGTCCATTACCTTTTGCGAATGACTGACTTCAATCGAATGACGTGTTTTTTGACGTGTTTGAAGTGAAAATAAACAATGGTGTATAGTATCTGTGCCGGAATAGCCAAGAGGGAAATTGCCGACAAGCTTTATTTCCCTTTGAGGACCCTGCAGCGCTTCAGGAGGAGGTTGGTGGAGGGCTTCCTGTCTGCCCCAAGGATGTTCCCAGAGGACCAAGTTATCTGTCCACATCGTGGTCTTTGGGGTGGTCAGTAATGAGGGCCACGGCATGCCTCCCACATCTTTGATGTAGGCTTCAGGGTCAACCAGGAGGCTACAGGGATGTTTTTAGTAGCTGTGGTCAAGCCCTGGATTGATTCTGTTAACAATGGCAGCCATAAGTGTGGCAACAAGATTCAACCCTAACCCACACTGCAAAAAATCTTGGCTCCTGCTTAATTTCTTTAACCAAATTTGCCCGGATTACTGGCCTCCTAACTCCCCTGATTATAATCCAATTGATTTATATTGAGTATCCGACTGGATATAAATAAGCATTACAGCATTAAAATTAGTATATCGAACCTAGGATCTACTCAATGAGGTAGACCAAAAATGGCCATCCCCTCTAGGGAGTGTGTAATCCTTTGTTTGATTTAAAGTATCAGCTTTTGCTGGTCCGTTTTAGATAAAATAATATAAAATACAAAAATATAAAAACACATAATTCCTGTGTATGAACACATACACATATATATATATATATATATTAAAAACATTAAACACGTATAAAAAAAATAAAAATACTAAAATAAATAAATAATCCCCCTAAATTGGGGTACTGCAGCAATGGTCCTGGCTACGTCCCTTTGCCGCAGCTAGTGTCCTGGCCGACCTCAAGGACTCAAAATGTTTCCACACAGACACTGCGTGGGACGCAAATGTGTCTGTGCCGCCCCTTAATGGACACGCCACCGAAGTCGTAGACCTCGTCGGTCTCTTTGGGGTTGGGAAGACGATATCGCCAATTGGGTTTCTGGCACCACATCCCCCATCGTTGTGGAAGCACTTCCAAGTCTCTACTGCCACAGCCATGACGGTTATCTCGTTGAGGGGGAATATTTGCAATACTAAGGAGATCCTCGATCCGAATGTGGGTCCCGTCTCCTGCAACCGGCGATTCCTTGCCACGTCATTGATGGCGACCTGGACGGCCCTGTGTGCGGCATCCGGCTCCTTTATTCTTATCAAACCTAGGTGTCGTCACGACCGCGGCTGCATACGAGAGCTTACCAATCATAAGCCCCCTGGCCAGTTGCCGAAGGTATTTTCCTCTCGGAATATGAACGGCCAACCTTGAGATGAGTGCACCCGTTGTTTTGCTGCCTTTACCACGTAGGCATTGTGGGGTGTGGTGGTGAAGTCTGAGTCGAACTTGACCCCAAGGAACTCAATCTCATCGGATGGGTGCAACTCGACACGCCCCCAACCCTGATGGTGAAGGCTGAAGTGTCTTTTTTCTTGGCTTTGCCCCCAATCATGAATTGGGTCTTGGCGCGTTAAGGACGAGACCATTCCCCCTGCATATTTAGAAGGCATCCGCCTTCGTCTCTAACAAGAGCCCACTTCCTCAAGGGAATTACCGACAGCCCATAGGAAGAAATCGTCCGCGTAACTGCTATTTTTCTCGTCTCCAATGCCAACGCAGGAGGTGACGTCCGCAACCAGGAAAGGTAGAGGATCGGACCTAGGATGGAGCCTTGCCTCACACCATACTTTACGTCAGGAAGTCGGACTCGGCGCCATTCCACACCACACGCTGTGATCCGCCAGAGAGGGTATGACTTGAACCACTCAGTTGCATGCCCTCGATCCCAAGCTTCTTCAGCTTCGGCAACAACTGTACTGATCAACTGGTCGAAGCAGCTGAGAGTCAAAGCCGAGGACCCCTACAACCTTCCACTCTGCTTGGCTTTCAACCACTTTGCATGGGCAGTGGCCAACGCAGTTGTGGTCGATCGGCCCCTCCTGAATCCGAACTGGGTGTTCGAAGAGCCTCCGTCTTGGCCAGATGGATCTCGAAGTCGTCTTTACCGACGGTCCCCAGTATCTTGGAGAGAGTGCCGGCAGGATGCAGACGGGTCTGGATGATGCAGGATCAGCAGCAGACTTGCCCTTGCCCTATAAATGGGTAAAACGTTCGACAATTTGAGAGCCGTGGGAACTGTTCCGGACCCAAAGATCGTTTACAAGGTGCGATATTGGTCCGGCAAGCCCTCAATACCTTTTTGAGGACGGAGACGGGGATCCCGTCGACGCCCAGGCTTCGGTGGCCCTCATGGCTTTGACGACCTTAGCGATGGTACCAGCGCTTGCAAAGGAGAAGGAGAATGGTGCAGATGACTTGGGCCACGATGACGGTGGGGGTTTCAACGAGGGGAGGCCGTGCCGCAGTTTAATAACGTTATCTATGTAAAACTTATTTACGCAGTCGCAGTCCTCTGCTTGTCCATCGAACCTGTATTCGAACCTCACCCCCATCATTGAGAGTTGAACTCGCCTTAACACTCACAGCTATTGCACTCCATATTTATCTTGTCTGGGTACAGTCGAGGGGACACTAACAACCTAATCTCGGTTCGGGTCCAACCTGGAGGCTCTCGTTGAAGCTAAAGGATTTTTT
>CP045910.1:4368580-4386252 GCA_013387185.1 Caligus rogercresseyi
ATCCTGGGTTCGATAAACGAAATTAGACACGAAAATGCTTATCATACCCTATATAGATATAACCAAAGATAAAAAAAACTACTTTTAAATATATATTTGGTTAAAAAATAGTTTGATTCAAATAATTGGTTAAAAATTACCGTAAAAATTTTTTACTCTTGAAAATCAATACTTGAAAACTAAATATTTCCCCTCCACTTGAATTCCACACTACGCTCATGTAGTATGGAGTCACAGAAGATAACACTTCTTCGTATTCTTCCAATAGCATTCTTCATAGGAGGTTTTTGGGCCAAGTTCCTTCTATAAATATGATAAATGAGGATTTAAATGTTGCGAAACATTTTTATTTGTTGAATCTAAGCTTAAGAATTTTAATACAATAAAACAGTTCGTAAAACTCTGTGATTCAAAAAAAGTATTTAGTTGTGAAGATTTTGTTTGATAAATATTACATGTATTGTTAATTGGGCTTATTTATGGCTTGTATATTTTTATTAAGACCTATTAGCATTTTTATATTAATAACAGAATGCTTATTTTCAATTCTACAAGTAGCAATATATTTCAGTATGTTAGAATATTTATATTCCATACGAATAGTCCTCAAGAGCTGTACCACTTCCTCTGCTAGTTATGAAGAATGTATTTTTCATTTTGCTTCCTAAAATACTGTATATTGCTTGTATAAATGTCCTTATCTTCTCTCTACAACTTGTATCTTGATTTACTTCTAATGCAAAAAATATAAGCGCCAATTTACAGAGGAGATTTTGAAAGCATCAAATATATATTTGTTATTATATACACTTAACAATTGTTTCTATTTGGTATAGTTTTCTTTATTTGCCCTTTAAATATTGTATATTTCCATAATATCAAAATTTGATAATTTGTATTTTTTTTTCATTTTTATGGGATAACTAGAAGTGCTATATTCTTATTTCACGTTTTTGGATTTGGAAGTCGGGCACCCCCTAGGATTTTACCTTAGTGCAAAGATATTACTTGTGAAAGTTTGAGCGAAATCGAATAATTGGAAGTGTCTCCTTAACGGACCCAAAGTTATGTAGTAAAGTTATATAGTAATTTTTGTTCTTTCGCCATTTCGATAGCCTCTAATGTCCTCATTAATAATGTTATTTTCAAACAATTTGCTGCAAAATGTAGGTATGAATACAATACATTTACGGAGGAGCTTTTGAAAAGTATTAAACATAAAATTTATTATTATGTGCTTTCCATATTTCTAATTGGAGATACTCTAAAACCAACACCAATGTTGTTTCTCTTTTTAAAATGAAAAGTTTTTGTTGGGTTTTCCTGTTTTTTTTCTTTTGATTTTAATATTTTATTTTAAAAAGTTTGTTCAGAGAAAAGAAAGAAATATAACTTACCGAAATGAAAGCACAAGTATCTTTTCAATAGTTTAAAATATATAAACTTTATGTCAAATGAAGATCTCAAAATTGATAACTCGTTCAACAGTTAAAACAAACAATAGTTAATATACAGTTTGTCTCAAATTTTATCAGGATTGTGGGCGTTCGCAACTTTAGTGTTTGTCCGTTCGCCCGTTCGATTTTACAAAGTGTCCGCTCAGCCGTTCGTACGTTCGTCTTTCCGTTCGTTAAAAAATGCCAATGATTAAAATTTGATCGTATTTTTTTATTTCTTTGTATATATATTTGATTATTGTGGTTATATAATGAGAGAGAACGGTTAGAAGTCTCAGGCAACATATGAAGTGAGGGTCATGTCATCTACATCTTCATGAAAGGCCTAAGGGGTAACATCTAGTTGCAGATATTGGAGAACGTTGTGCGGCGTGGATAAAGTTTGTTGTCAGCGAGAAGCCGTGGATGTGGCAGCAGGACTCGGCTCTGACCCACTAGACGTTGGAAAACCTTTATTTCTACTCCTTCATCCTCTTAATAATTAAGAAATATTTATAATAGTTTTTGCAAAAGAAAAATCTTCAAATGTTCCAATTTCGATGAAAATCACCTTGGAAACCTTTATTTGAATATATTGCGCGTCAATTCATTGGAATATGGTGAGAGTGATAAATTTCCATTAATATAAGTAACATAAAAAAACTAATATTTTGCTAGCCATTCTGTTTTTCATAACTCTGCAATTGAAGCAATATCACTTTTGACGTCGTCTTGTCTTCTTTATTCTAATTAGTGCAATTGAAGAGAATCCACAATTTAGTGCTGTATAAATATACTTTCATTTGGGGGTATTTATTAGAAAGTACTTATAAGTCCACTACTCACTCTATCTAGGGGTAATTGGTAATGGTCACAATCTCACAAGATCCTCGGAGGTTCAATTGTCACAGATGCGTCGATACAAATGTAAAAGAAAAAGGACAACAATATCAATGAACTTATCCCATTTACATATAAACCAACTTAATGTGATTGTTTTTGTTTTCATCATAATTCCATATAAAATATATTTACAAACTAAAAAAAAACTTAATATTGTAAAATATCATTAGTCAAAAACATAACATACAATTTAAAGCCAGATTATGTCTTCTTGAAAGGAAAGGCCTTTTAAAACCTCAATAACCCTATGCAATAAGTTTTCCTTGGGGAGCGTTTTCATGGATAAAAGTCAAGCAATAAAAAGTTATGGCTTAGGCATTAAAAAATAATAATAAATTTTTTTATGATCTTTTGTTTGAAGAATACTTCAACTCATATTTCACTATACTAGAACACATTATTTAATGTTACTGCATTCATGCGTCCTTACTAAGTTATCTCCTTTTACTACTTTAATATCATTGCAAAGAAAGGGGATTCATGTCCAATTTTACAATTAAAAGCTTGCATGTGGTTTAATGTGCCTCAAAGTACATTGAGTTTGTTATTAAACCTTTGGCATTTAGATAATGTTGAAGCAATAGACCTCATAACCCAAATGATAGAAAGGCATAATGCACTTTTGAGTATAGAAAAACTTATATTATAGTAATCTAAGGTTTCAATGCTCTAGCAATGAAACCAATGTCCTGTCAGCTTTAGTAACAGTTCATTGAGGATATAAAACTATGGAATGGGTCCTTCATGTTTTGGAACCGGCTCATTTAAGTATTAAATTTAGCGTCAAAAGCGTGACTCATGATAACAATAAGAAACCATAATACTATTATTTAAGAAAATAAAATAAACGACAAATGAAACAAAAAAAAAAAAAATAAATATTCAAATTCGCTTAAAATATACCAATTAAATTATAGTTAATTTATTTTTGTACTTATCATTTTTCTTCGAACGATGAGTCTCAATAAATCATAAGAAGAACGATGAGTCTCAATATGGCCTAAGAAGAGTAGGAGCACTGAATTATATTTTTTATGTCCTTTACCGCAAAGTCTCGTATTGTCCCAAGATAGAATGTGAAGTCTTCTAGGGAAATGCTTGAAGACAATGAAATAAACTTTTTCTTCAAATAGAAAATTATAAAACAACATTATCGCTAACTTTTGCATTTCAAAATCTGTATTTCAAAGGTTATAATAAATGTGTAATATTAAAAGGATATTGTCTGATTTGTTTATCTTCATATAATATATTAAAGTTGTATAAAGTGATGCATATAATCTATTTTAAGTAATAAAGACCTAAAGTTTTATATCTAATGAAATATAAATTTAATGATACCAGCAAAGTTAATTCACAATAGATTATATTTGTATTTTTATTGTTATCAAAGCATGTTTCAATGGAGATAATATAGACCAATTCTTTATGAAAAGAGTAATAACAGTTGGTTGTGTCTACATATTAAATCCATAAATCTTAATAAAATATACAAGGTCTATTATAAAAAAACACATATTTAATTCGTCATAATAATAATAAAACTTTTAAGTTGACTTATCATTAATATTAAAAAACTCAATCTATTACATTACTCAATAAGACACACTTTGAAGATTTTTGTTGCTTTTAGACAATAATAATTTGCAATTTTTTAGAATTAAGATATTCGTTTCTTTCATTTAAATGCGACACTATGTTTAAAACTTCTTTTTTTAATTAAATATATTGCATTTCAATGCCAGACTTTGGCAATTAGATGCAAGACCTATTTAATACTTAATTACCAGTGGGGTTTGCATTTTATTTTTTGGTTGTTTCAAAATGTTCTGCTGAAATTATCTTCTGTCATTTAATTAGACCACAAATTAGTTTGTCGGTACTTGTAGAAGGAGATATATTGCCTTGAATATATAGGATACAAAATAGGTATTTTTGATATGCGTCTTTAACTATATAGCTAAGGGTTAGATAAACATAGAAATAGGACTTCAAAATTTGTTTATTAAATAGGATAAGATATTTTTGAATACACGATATGTATAATCCATTGTGTTGTGGAAGGTGAAACCGCCAGTCATCTTTCAATAAATTATTTTAATGTTATTCCTCCCGCTTATCGTTTTGTTTTAAACGATGTCACCTCTGCAAGCGAAAGTCAGCTCTCGTGACTATATGTACCTACCATGTATTTCAATATACTTCCAACAGAATAAGTATTCAGTAGAAATATTCTTCTAATTAATAGATTAATTGGATTGACATTAAATAGTTACTTTTTCTATACCTAAATCAATTAATTGTTTGAATTCTTTCATTAATTGAATTCTGATACCTTGATAATAAGTATGCATAGACTTCAATTAGTACTTTAAATTATTATGGAAAGTATATTATTTGTAAAGATTGGCTACAAATAATCAAAATTGGTTGAAGAAGAAAATCCGTTATCACTAAATGTCTTGTATGTTCGTATTTGAAATATATTTTCTATTAATTAATTCAAATAGGATAGATCCTCAAAAACATTATTCAAGTAGTTCTAGCTGTTAGAAAAATATAAACAAGCAATATACGTGATATTTTTTTTGCTAATACGTTGTTGCTAAAGCCATCGGAACTCGTATTACATATCTGAGTATTCCAATGTAAAGTAGCCCAGTCTAGAAACTTTCCTGATTCATCATGATTTCATCAAAGGGATACATTTTTTGTTTAAAAAATGTGATCTCTTAAACACGTTTGTATTATCAAGAACTATAACATTCTTAATTTCTTTTGTGTGTGTTTTACTATTTAAAAAATCCTTTCGCTCCTTAAGTTTATGAACATATGAATATAAATATCTCTTTTGAAGTATTATAACCTTGAGATACTAAATACTACTAAGAAACCATATGTTTCATTATTCAGTAAGACATGAAATAAATAACACTTGTTTCAATATATCTGTAGTCGAGGTAAAAGTTAAAAATCAGGAGTAACCATTGGAAAATCTTAAATATATATTCTTTTCGGACATATTTAATATAAGTCCTCTCTCTCTCTTGTTAATCTTTCTAACAATGGAAAGAAAGAAGCACTGTTGATTGCTAAAGGAGCTGAGAATAAAATTAATACCCGTATTTAAATCGGGAAAGTAATACAAAATACTGCATTAGTTAGAAATGTATTTATTGTTCATAATAGACATAAAATAAAGGAAACATAAATTTACTGGAGTAAATAACAGCACCACACAATGGAAATCTAAGGTGTCACAACAGTAAAATAAAAGGAGATTTCTTGTTAGATATTAAAGTTATTTATACAAAACACTCATTTTGTTGGATTTCATGGGTGTGAGAATTCGTCGATCTTCCTCTTCCACCTGCATGACTTCCTACCTCTCATATGAGAAGCAGGACACCCGTTGATGAGATTATCTCTTTCTGATCCTCTTCTTTACAATTTCTTTCATTCACTGAGATGGGCGAAGGAGTTTAGGCATGATGAGACACTCACTTCGTACTTAAAAAGCTCTTGATTTTGGCTCTTTCATCATCAGATGTGTGGGGTTTCATACTACAATTTTGTAAAATAATTCATATACCACTGTAACCTTTGTGTTTAGAGTTCGAAAATATTTAATATTTGTATAATGATTAAAAAATATACTTTATTTTTGTTTATATTTATATATATTGTTTGTGTTCCTCCTCCGGGCAATTTTTTACACTATAGTGTTTTTTTATGTTTTATAACACATTTGCTTTGGGTTTTATGTAAACACCTCATTTTTTCATTTACATAATAAAGAACTAGTTAAAAAGAAAAACAATTGTAATCTTCTTTTAATTTCGTCTCAAAAAATATTTTTTTAATTATATTCATCAAGTAAGTTTTCGAAAATGTTTGATAAAAGAGTTTGATAAGTAAAAAGTTTTTAAAAATACTTTTTTTTAAAGTTGACCCTTGGGAAGTCGGTTGTAACTCATTACGAATGATCAAGATTAATTTACCTATTATCTTAAGCACTACTAGCCAATTGAATCATATTTTTTTGTTTTTGTTTGTTTGAGGGTAGGATCAAAGAGTATGAATTGAAGTCGAGTCTCGAGTCCAAGGCAGAATCGAATTTACGATCTTAGCCCTTCCATAGAACACTCAACCATTTTAACGGGTACGGTACAATTCAGCGCCGCCGATTCAGCACCGCCGATTCAGCGCCGACCGATTCAGCACCGGCCGATTCAGCGCCAGCCAATTCAGTGCCGTCCGATTCAGCACCGCCGATCAGCACCAGCCAATTCAGCGCCAGCCTCAATGACTTGGATTTAAAAAATTAAGACATTTTTTCAAAGAAAATTATGTTTTCTGTAGCAGTAAAATTGGTAAAAACCTAGCACAAGATAATTGTCTTGCAGAAGTATTCAACAAAAATAGGGTATTGGGGTTCCAAACCCACCTACATAGGTAAAAATACGAGTAAAAAAACCCTCAATTCTTGGTCCCTCGGGTCCCACCAGCCACAACAATGGGTTTCAAACCCATCGCAAATTGTTAAAATACGAGTAAGGAACCCCTCAATGCCATTTTGTGCACCTTGGGCCTTCGGGTTACGCCAGCCGCAACAATGGGGTATTGGGGATTCATACCCTTCGCCAATTGTAAAATACGAGTAAAAAAACCTCAAATGCCATTTTATGCACCTTGGGTCCTCGAGTCCCGCCGGCCACAACAATTGTGTATTGGGTTTCAAACCATCGCAAATTGTAAAAATACGAGTAAGGAACCCTTCAAATGCCCTTTTGTGCACCTAAGTTCTCGGGTCCCGCCAGCAGCAACAGTGTGGTATTGGGGGTTTAGTCCCACCGCCATTAGTAAAACTACAAGTTAGGAATCCCTCAAATACCATTTTGTGCACCTGGGCCTTTGGGTTCCACCAGCCGCAAAAATGGAGTATTGGAGTTTCAAACCCTTCGCCAATTATGGTCGCTCACCTCTAATAATACTTTTTTTGTGAAAACTTTTGCGTGCTTTTTTACATAATTTTATATAAATATAATTTGAGGGGTTCCTTACATGTGTTTTTAAAATTGGCGGAGGGTTTGAACCCAATACCCCATTAATGCGGCTGGCGGGGGACCCGAGGACCCAAAGTGCATAAAATGGCATTTGAGGGTTCCTAACTTGTAGTTTTACTAATGGCAAGTGGGACGAAAACCCAATACCACACTGTTGCGGCTGCGGGACCCGAGAACTTAAGGTGGCGAAAAGGGATTTGAGGGGTTCCTTACTCTTATTTTTACAATTTGCGATGGGTTTGAAACCCCAATACACAATTGTTGTGACCGGCGGGACCCGAGGACCCAAGGTGTACAAAATGGCATTTGAGGGGTTCCTTACTTGTATTTTTTTTAATGGCAGTTGGATTAAAACCCCAATACCACACTTTTGCGGCTGGCGGGACCCCAGAACTTAAGGTGCGCAAAAGGCATTTGAGGGGTTCCTTACTCGTATTTTTACAATTTGCGATGGGTTTGGAAACCCCAATACACCATTGTTGTGGCTGGTGGGACCCGAGGACCCAAGAATTGAGGGTTTCTTTACTCGTATTTTTACCTATGTAGGTGGTTTTGAAACCCCAATACCCCATTGTTGTTGAATATGCTCGGTTTGACCAATTGTACTGCCACAGAAAACATAATTTTCTTTGAAAAAGGTCTTAATTTTTAAATCAAAGTCATTGAGGCTGGCGCTGAATCGGCAGTCGCTGAATCGGCCGTCGCTGAATTGGCTGGCGCTGAATCGGCCGTGCTGAATCGGTCGGCGCTGATTGGCGGTGCTGAATCGGCGGCGCTGAGTCGGCGGCGCTGAATTGTCCCATTCCCCATTTTAACCATGTCGTTTACCCATTCTACCTCGGGAAGCCAAACAGGTAACCAATGTTACAATTCCTAAGAATTGCTGGTATCTGCTTTAACTCTGGAGGATGTTGGTTAAAGCATTTTGAGCGATCATTCTCTTAAGATAAATAAATCACTCTCAGCCAGCATGTGATAAGACGTCTCATCACTTTGCTCGCAAAAACGACACTCTCGAGTAAGAAATTTGTTCAACAATGACTGATGATATCTAGAAAGTTATGACCAGTTATTATCTGTATTTGAATACATAGAGATTCACGACTAAGATTAATCAATCGTCTCGATGCATTAGGGTCCGGCTTCGGAAGCCATAGTTTACTTTATCTACAGAAGCTATCCTGTGTACATCGGGAGTCCATTCTCTATAGAGACCCCTCCTTGTCAGGTCGACATAAAATAATCTGAATAGGAATGTCCTTAATAGATTTTGATCTTGATCCAGCTTTTGTAAGTCGGCCAGCTTTCTCATTTCCTGGCCAACCTACGTGGGCTTCAATCCATGAAGGTTGACATGGTTTACACGTCCAAGTGCATTAAAACATTGATGCAATTGTTCACTGTACGAGACAACAACCGAACCCCAAGATACAAGAGCTGCTTGGTTGCCGACATAAAAATTATTTTTTTGGTTTGAGATTTTCTTTTTAATAATAGAGGGCTGCCTTTAGACAGCCCAACTTCAGCTTGAAACAAAGTGGATTCGTCATTGGAGTTTCCCCAGCTGAGCTTTTATAAAAATAAAGGATTGTACAAATGATAGACCCATCCGATTTTGTTAGCAATTTTGCTACCACGGTGTTGCGTTGAATACAATTACTGGCATTCAATACCTCACCTACAGAGAAGCTATCATATTTATTGGAAAAATGATTTCTTCCAACTCATTTTTAGACTCGTAGAAAAGTCTCTGTTAATACAAGATGAAATTCCTAATTTTTATTTTCACTCCACTCTTCAAGAATATGAACAGTTTAGACCCAATGCTCTCCCATCCTGTGGCGTGATGTTAAAATTAAAAGTGCCTTTCTGGCCCTCATTTTGATATATAAATAGAGGAGGTAAATCGAAGATTACCTCAAGTCCTTTCGTAGGTGTACTACGATAGATAAAGGTTGTTCTTATCATACCAAGCCGTTGGATACGTTCCAGTTTCTTCAGGTAGTTTTGTTTCGACGAGACCAGACAACTTGATCCATAAGAGATCTTAGGACGAATTATGCTGGTATATACCCATCTCATTGCCCTAGGAGTCGGACCCCAGGTTTTCCGACGGTGTTGTTGCAAGCTATCTGTATTTTTTTGGATGGTTGAGCTTGGATGTGATGTGGAGACCGAAGTTTAATCCCGATCTAGAGTCACAACCTAAGTATTTAACAGAATTAGGTAAACATATGTTAATACCATTCATATTCAAGTTCTTTATTTTAGGGTCCTTCTTCTTCCTGTGTAAGGAATAGCCACTGTTTTATGAGGAGCAAGCTCAGGCCACAGCCATTTCCTCACTTAAGAGCCTTGTTAATGGCATCTTGAAGGATACAGACCATAGAGCTCGGATCTGGACCTGAAATTAAAGAGCAGCATCGTCAGCAAAGCAATGGCCTTCACTGGGCCCGAATCAAATAACCCCAAAAGCTTGTCAGATACAAGATTCCAGGCAATCGGACTGAGTACACCCACCTGAGGTGTCCCTCTGGTGAGAACTCGGTTCTTTCTAATATAAAAATACTATGTACTCATCAAAACAAAAGAGAGGTTGCGCTCAATATTTAAACCAATATTTATTGTTAATAAATCAAAATTCTAAAACTGATATAGTTTTTGGTCCGGACCATTTTCATAGCCTTCTTCATATTTGATATAATTAGAAAAAGCGTTTTAAATACATCCAAAATAACGTTAATTTACGCAAATGACCAGGTAAATGAACTAACGTTGCTTATCATTGATGGCAGTTATAATAATATTAAAACAACTAAAAATATAGTGTATTTTATTTGTGCTCCTCAATTGTGGACAATTTGAGATATTTCTTGCAATCTGTGTCTATCTTGAAAATAACTTCTATGAAAGGATGCAAAACAATAGGAAGATATATAGAAGTCTAAAAAGATGTGTTTCTGATAAAGGAATATTAGTAAAATAGTTATTCATATAAAATCATCGAACAGCAAAAAAGCAATTTCTTTGCATAATAAACTTTAGCAAAAATATTAAATATCAAACATAGAGTTTATGTAAATAACTTTTATGAAGTTTTTATGATTATTTTTTTTTTTTATTATACAAGGGTTGGCCCAAGACATTTTCCCTTTTTGATATTGCTATAATTAAGAACGATGGATTTTTTCAATATATATTTAAAATATTTAAGGGCTTTAATATTCCAGTAAATGAATTCATATGGCAACCCGCGATAGCCTTTAGTATCCATTCTGTATATTCAAAATAACATAAAAAGGAAAGTTCGCTGTTTCCAGTTTAAAAATGGGATATATATATATATATATATATATATATTAGCCTGTCCCGTTTTCAGGTCATCGCTCCGATTTTTTGCTCCAAGCACTTTCTGCTGCGTAGTGATGAAAATGAGATTGAGAAAGTTTTAGCCTTCAAAGGCCATTTTTGTGACTGCACAAGCACTCAAAGTTTCAAAAAGGCCGTTTTGGGGTAAAAAAATGGCAATTTTTCAAGTGGCTTGTGCTGTCTGTGTGTTTGTGATATCGAGTTAAGTTTTTTTCCTAAGGATTGCTTGAAGTCTCATCATTCAAGAAAATTTTTGGAGCCATCAAGCAAATAAATATTTCTATGTTTTTGGCCCGTTAAGTAGTCCTCTTTTGGCCAAAAAAGGCATTTTTTGTTTTTTTGCTAAAAATTGCCCTAAAAGTTATCTGAGCAATTATGTTATTTAATATAAAAATAATTAACTTGTCATGATGCACGTTTTGTGCAATTTTTATAATGATCAGATTATATTGACGTTTTTTATAAGAAAATATTGTGATTATTCTTATACAATATTATAAATTTGCCGAAAGAAATCGCTATTTATACTTTACAATATTATTTATATCCTTATGGATTAAGTTTTTTTAATTATATATTTCCTAACCTTAAAATATAGTTATATTTGCTTTTAATATATCTCTATATCTTAAAGTATTGCAATCAAATAACATCCAAAGGTTCATGTCAAATAAAAGAGACAAAATAAATGCATTAGAAAGCACAAATTGGTGTCCCGCTGATAAGTTAATAGAGTCTATAAATATAATATTGATAAATTGGAGATGGACCATTAAAATAACAAAAATATCAAAGCTCATTTTAACATAAGAAAAGTACGTTACTTTTAACTTTAAAACTCTTTTTTTAGTAACTCCTTTTTAGAATTTTCTCTATTATAAAAAAACCATCAGTTTCTAGTCTAAATATAGATTACTTTAGTATTTTTTTTCTATCGTCTCGCCTTTTAAAACCTTATGCTTTAAAGTAGAAAGGATGAGGGAGAAAATTACTGTATAAAGTGAAGAAAGTCAGGATTCTTACTATAGATTTAAACGAAAAGAATATTTTATTTGCTACATAGTTATTTTACGTCCAGCCATTTTCAGAATTTGTGTCTCTTGTCTCTTTGCATTTACAAAGATGTTATTTGTATATAGTTATACAGTTGCACAATACTTTTTGTAATATATATTGAACTTTACAATACTATCAAAAACTCAGCAATTGCAAAAGTTAATTAATCATATAACCAGAAGGCCTTTAAAATATTAAGTAAAAACAAACAACATGGTTTCATCTTTTTTCATTTGTTTCGTTAGAATTTCATGTTTGTGGGTATAAATAAACTAGACTATTGAAACCCAGGATATTATCAATGAGGTTGACCTAAACTGAATATCCCCTCTCGGGATTCGAACCTGCTCCCTCCACCATGAGAGTTGCGCACGCCTTAACGCATTGATTAATCAGTTTTTTTCATTATCTGTTGCCTAATTTAAACTAAAATCATCGAATGAACTGACATTTCGTTATTACGCTATCACTATTTTCATTGGTTGAGATATTATATATATATTTTTTTTTTGAAAGAAATTACAATAAAAATGAATATCCCTCACATACATAACAAGAATACCATTCTTTTCAGAGGCAAACATCCCTAAAAGTAAAGAAAAACATATTTATTCATTTACTACTGAAGGCTAAACATTTGTTTTCTCAGCCTTCTTTTGGCAACCAAAATACACGAATATTCCGCAAAATGATTGATTGTTTATTTTTAGAGAGCACCAATCATTTTAGGAAATACATTTTTGTATACAAAATATACATTACCCCTTCTATCAACTGCATTAACATATATATCATTAATTTGATTAGCTAACTGTAAAATAATTTCTGGCTATTTCTTCATGAATACCCACTTTAATTTTGCAATTTATATTAAATGTATTGAAAGATCCCGAAATATTGAAAAAGGACAATAATATTTCATTTTAATTATGAATATTAGTTGTGTTCAATAAATATTTACGAAAGTTAAAACATGGAAAAATTAAGGAAGCCAATTATAGATATATTTCTTTGGATAAAAGTAAGGTTTTCTATGAGATAAAGAAAGACGGCAATCGCCAGTTGTATTGGTTTCCGTCACTTTTAATGTTTTAATAAGAGCCCCGGCAAGGATACTCGATAAGTGAAATGTTATTCTTATTTCATTTAATTATTCTTAAATAATCACTTATACAAAAATAGTATATATATTTTCTACGCAAACAAAAAGACTGACCCTTAAAAATAACTCGAAGTATTTCTATATATGATTTTTATTAAAGATCTTGTTTATAAGCCAATTCTTGCTAAAAGCCTTCATGATTAATATATTACAATAATAATCAAATGACTGTACAAATATTTACTCAGTACAATATATATTATTGGCTTTGATGACTTACAAAATATGGCTAGCAGCAATTTAATACATGTGATTGACTTTTATTCTCTCAAGACGTATTCTATAATATTTAAAGTCTTTTTATTAAAAGTACTATAAAATATTATCTCACTAATAAATATGAGAAAATCTTCCAAAATAATGTTATGTGGCATTAATATAATTTATATACTTTCCAAATTGCTTTGAGGTTCTGCTCTTCTTCTGCATACTTTTATGTAAGAATCAATAAAAAGCAAAGTTGTAATTCTTTGCGACGGAGATGTCAAAGAAGAAAATGATAAACAATAATTTGTTTGGTTCAGAAATTTATATGACAGCTACTTTGGCATTTCATGTACATATGCTTCCTACATAAATATCACGATTAAAAAGAATATGCATGCTTTGAGGGTGGAACATGTGGATGTTATAAATTGAATGATCTAACTACATTATCTTTTTGTTATTCATATGGTATTTGTTTAAAACAAATTCTTACTATTTTCTACTTAATTGATTAGGTAGATTGAATATAACTATAAAATTGTTTCTCGATCACGGAAGAATGGCCTTTTTAATGTCTAAATATTTCTGAACAAATTAAATCGAACAAAGAATACTTCATATTTACTATTTAATGCCTCTTTAGGGCATTTGTTTATATTTATCTAGAGAAGCTGATCACATCTAGGAAGTTCAAGAAAAATATTATTAAAAAACTTAAATCATTAACTCAGCATTGTGAATCACAATAATAGATAACGTTTTTTGTATAATTTCAAATGATAAACAACATGTACGCAAGGCTTACAATAACAAAATACAAAGAATCGTTTGCATCCTTTTTAAATTTCAGAATAAAGAAACAAAATTCACACAAATAATGAAAAGAAGTGAAATTAAAAAAACCACTTCCTATAATTTCTTAAATAGACAGCCTGGGTGTCTCCAAATATTGATTGATAGGCTTTTCCGTTTCTACCATTGTAATTGCTTAGATACCACGACCCCTTTTTATAATTGAGAAATTATGTCTTTGGTCTCTACTCAAGGTTCTTAGTTTGTATTCATTCATTCTATTCATATTTTCAAGTTCTACAATTTGCTGAAAATAGAGAATGTAGGATTTTTTGTTAAAATCATCACCTAATCAATTTACTGTGTTTGTACCGATAATTGTTCATTCAATAAGGTTATTTGCCGACCTATTTCTATTCCTTCTAGAATCATACTTATTTGATATCAATAAAATATTTTTGATATTAAGTGACCCTGAATACATATCCGTTCGTTGATTTTCTACTGTCATTGCCTGAATGCTGTAATTTATTTTTATAAAAAATCTAGAAGTTTTTAAAAGCACTATATGGTACTGTTAGACGGAAATACTTTTAATTTGCTATCCAAATGTATAATTCTAAATACTTCATTTTGATGCATTTATTTATAGAATTTTTTTACTTATGCCTTTACTAAATATATTTGTATGCCTATATGGACATTAATATTTAAAAAAGAGATATTATGCTGCTAAAGCTTATAACATTATCTCTTATCTCTTTATGCTGGATGTGCTTTGCAGTTATTTAAATGCAAAAGTCATTTAAGACGTCTCCTATAAATACTGTTGCATCTTTATTTATAGTTGCGCAGCCACAGAGTTACATTTGCTTTTCACGGTAGCCATGAAAGCATGATCATGATATGGAAAGAAAGTTGAATGGTAAAAACACAAACAAGTTACTTTGTATGTTAAATACAACAAGGACATTTGGGTCAACTACGATTTACTTGAGCATTATAGAATTAGGGTTAGTTTTGAGTAACTACTATTAATTTATTTGGTGCTACTTAGTTCCAAGTAGTTCAAACACATGTATACTTGATCAGTTTTGTATTTTGATATGCCAGGAAAGAGAAAATCTCCATTTATTTCCATACATTTATAAATAGTTGAAATAAAAACACTCTGATAATAATTAATCCTTCTGAAATTAATTAACAAAGAATATGCAATAAATGTCTACTTTAAGGAACATATTTTACGTTCTAAATTATTTTTACAAGTACCTTCTAGGTTAACTCTTATCAAAATAGAGAGAATATTAAGTTCACCTGTATAATTTGCCCTTTTATATACTCTTATGCAATATTATGGTATAATAAAATATACCACTTTATTACCTTATCAAAAAAAAGGATTTTTTGATTCTCTCGCTCGGGAAATTGCCGAAGATAATTTAATCAAAAAATATAAAGAAAACTCCCCATCAAGGAGGTTGAAAAACCTCTTCCAAAAGGACCACGCAACGACTAATATTAAGAAAAAAATTCACGAGGGAAAACAGTCTCAAATCCCAAAGATATATTGAAACTCTTTCATGGAAGATTTCAAAAGCTTCTTGGTGAGAAGAAAGAGTCAATTTTCCCCGGTCAAGAATGGGTAAAAACTGATTTTTACCAAAAGTGCAATTGAAGAAATATATAAAAAAGAAGTTCAAAAGGGAAAAGCAACAGGGCCAGATGGCATTTGTGGCAAAATCTTTATTGAATGCATCGATTGATCGTCCCTTTTTGGTTGAATTTGGAAAATCGATGGAGATTTACGGAAAACTCCCGAACCCCTACTAAAGGACGGATTTCCTTAATCCCTAAAAAGGTTCTGCGACTGATTTGAACAACTGGCGCCCTATTACTGTTCTCAACGAGAGCTATAGGATTCTTTCTGGTGTTCTAGCCTCTAGAATAGAGCCAATTTTAATAAAAAATAGGGAAAGAGCAAAAGGGATTCCTGAAGGGAATAAATTTTTTGGATGTCTCAAGGAACATAAGAACCCTATCGAACTTTTATCTAACGAAACACGTTTGGGGCCATCATCGCCGTCGATTTTAGTAAAGCTTTTGACACAATAGAGCATCGGCATTTTTTTTAGAGCAATTAAAAAAAGTCTTCCTAAAATATATTTTAACCCCATAAGACCCTCCTGTACAATGGTACTTCCACAATATCTATGGGAGAAGTAGAAAGCGACCCTATAATCCTACGGAAAGTTGTCGGCAAGGCTGCCCTTTAACCCCACTCTTATTTATTTCCGGGCTTGTTGAGCTAAGCGAATCAATTATTAAAAAAGTCCGTGGATTCGGTGTGAACTTGGGTATTTTAAGCACATTATTGTTTATATGCTGACGATGTGACCCTAATGATTGAAGCGAACTCTGAAGAACAATTACTCAAGAGAATTGAAGTGATTTTGGCCACTTCAAAAATTTGAAAGCGTGTGGGCTGAAGGTAACAAACAAAAAACTTCTATTCTTCTCTTAGCACGTGGAACCCCTAAATGACTCGTTCATCTCGTGGGTTGCTCTGTTAAAAAAGTGTCCAAATTTTAGGAATTACTTGGGAAGGAACGGGTGCTTCAGAATCGAATTGGCTGAATGTGAAAATCTCATCAGTCGATCGATCCCACTCTGGAGAAATAATAACCTCCAAAAGAGGATCGACCTTTATAATTACATCATTGTCCCGCCATTATTTTCAAAGCGACTTCTATACCTTGTTAGCGGCGCGAGCCATAATGGAAGAAGAACTTTGGTTGAACAAGTTATTCCATCAGAGCTATCTGAAGGCTCTGAAAAGACCAAAATCACACCTAGGAGGAGGTCTGAGTTTGTTGTCTAAAATTTTACCCAAGATTTTTCAAAAGGTTTAATTGATATCTCAACGCATCCGCATGATGAATGGCGTTCAGTTTTTACAACAAGCCCTGCTTTTATTTGGTTGATGTTAGAAACAGATTTTACGAATGACAAGCTAGAAAATTTATCCGCCTTTTTGGCAACTATTCAACGATTAATTGGGAAGGGTACCCCCGTTTTAATTCAAATTCCACGATTGATATTATTCGGCAAAACTGTAAGAAGAATTTTTCTTTCGAACCTTCTTGCACCAAAAGAGCTGGAGTGGATTGCTCTATCTCGAGGTATTTATTCAATCCACGATCTTCATCGAGAGCCAGAATTTAATTCCGGAAAGTTTCTCTTTCCGCTTAGGCGAGCGGCAATCTCACATCAAGTTCCATACCCTTGGCATTTGAAGATGTCATTTTTGTCGAATTCTAAAGAGAAGCTGACCATATATGCAAAAAATATATTAAAGAATTGGACCTTCCGCTATCATGGGGACCTCGAATATTGAGCTCGATTTCGGGAATTTATGAAGACAGGAGGTTTACAGCTCAGTTCAAATATCGTCGGGTTGTGTCTTCTTTAATACTCCATGCAAAGATTGTGGAGTACTGTACAACAAAATATCGCATGCATTTGCAAATTGCCCGGCTCTTAACATATTGAGAGAGTTTGTTTCTCTAAATGTCAAGGAGTTTGTGAAAAAAGTGTACCTCCTATTCTTCTATTTGGGCTTAATTCAAGCCAAAAAGTCCTCCAAAAACGTGTGCCTTGGACTGTCGCTTCTATCTTGCC
>CP045910.1:4402161-4419796 GCA_013387185.1 Caligus rogercresseyi
TTTAAAAAAGGAAAATTGTGCAGTGTTGAAACAAACATAAATAAACATTGTAGTTTAAAATTATTTTCCTCTTTAAGACCTTAAAAACATCAAATTACATAGGAAGTATAAAAAGCAATACTAAACAAAACAAAGCATAAAATCACAATAAACGAACAAGACGTAATATTATAGCAAAACAGAGAAAAATATTAAAAAGAAGCATTAAAACAGAAGACAATCAGTTTTTGGAGTGGAGTCTTAAGCTTTTTGAACTTTGAGATGATTCTGGCGAGGACTCCAGCAAGACGAGGTGAAGATGAGGGGAAATATCTCACTACATCGGATCCATAGTTCCAAGTAGGACCATTGGTATTAGGAATTTTCAGTGACAGAGCAGAGTACCTTGCTGCTGCAGATATCATAATTGCTCTAAGGTCTTTTGCATCGACAAATTTCCCTTGAGTTAGGAGTTGGGCAACAAGTGCCTTGCAGTTCTGAAGAGCTGCACCAATGGCCTTAGTTTCATCCTGATCTTGTTTTCCTCTGGAAGGAGTGCCGAAAAGAATGTGTCCCTTTAAGTCTTCGTGCTTAAAGCCGGTTATGTAAGCTTCATTGAGCTCGATGAATTCCTTGATAATTTTTAGTGAGGGGCAGTCACAAAAAGCATGATAAATGTCATTGAAAAGTTTGCCACAATCCTTACAATGCTGGTTGAACTTAATTAACATCGTCGATATTTGAAGTTGAGCGGTAAACTTATGCCCATCCTTAACACTCATCAGTGAACGCAAAATTTTATTTTCCCATTCACATGACAAATCAAGAACCTCCATATGTTTTCTAGCAATCAACCTAGCATCTTTGGATTTTGGAGATCTATCAGAAAATTTTAAATACCAGGGAGTCAATGGAATATACGCATTAGAAGCTCTACGTAAAGGAAAGTAGAATCTCCCTGTTTTGAAGACAGACTCCTCTTGTATGTCGCAGAAGCGTAGGGTATTTTCTTGTAGTGCAATACTTTCCAGCTGGTTGGGTCCATAAAACAATTCTTAAAAAAAGGTATACGATCGTATTTTTGACGAACAATGTCAATTGTGGTGCTAGAGTCAAACAACGGTGGTCTGATCCATAACACTCTCTGTAGCGCTGCCCATCCTTTGAGTATCTAGCAATTGAGTCATTTGATAAATCAGTCCCGAACATAAGTTTCATGAAGATGCTGGAATTTGATATTTCATTCCTCCACTCAATTTGTGGCTTAGAATTAATATCAATAAAAACTCGTTTAAAACTTTGGGTAAAATATTTGTAGTAAAACAAGTCCTCCTCCCAATTCGGGCCTCCTTCTCTTCAGAGTTGGAACATAATTGTGGTAAAAAAGTTTTGTTAGCCATTTTTCCTCTTCTAGTATGAGACGTTCTCCTATAGTAGGTAAAGCAGTGGCCGTATATAAAATTAGTGGAATCAGTTTAAAATTATATAAGTCTATACGCTTTTGCAAGTTAAAACCTCGCCATGCTTGAGTCCATCTAAGAGCTTGTGCGTTAAGTCTTTCGAATTTGACAAGGATGGTTGATTGCTATCCCACTCGATCCCAAGGATCTTAATAGACTTTACCACTCTACATCCACCGATAAACAAATCAGAAGACGGGTGCCAATGTCCAATGGGAAGAATAGCCGACTTCTTGATGTTGGTGTTTAGACCTGATTTGATAGAAAACTTTTTGAAAAAGGCAAGCACAACTTCTATACGTTTTGTAAGTTGTTTCTCTGAGCTAGCTTCTACCATCAAAGTTATGTCATCTGCATAAAGGTCTATGAGATGTTTTTGGTTGCCTAATAAAACACCGAATCCACCATACTTCTTCTTCAACACATTAAGTTGTTCCATTGCACAAACAAACAATAAGGGAGAAACAGGACATCCTTGTCTACAACTCTTGCTTAATGTTATAGGATCACTCTGAAGAGTGTCAATAATGATCCTTGAAGTTCCATTATATAGAAGTGCCCTTATGGATTAAAAAAACGTCTCGGAAGATATTTTCTAATGGCCTGAAGGATAAAGCTGTGCTTTATTGTGTCGAATGCCTTTGCAAAGTCGACTGCAATAATTGCTCCAAATTTTCCTCGCGTGGTTGTTGACCTTATGGCAGCACTGATATTACGTGAAATATCTGCTATGTTCCGATTTTTCAAAAAGCCCTTATGTTGTAGCCCCAACCTTTTGTTTAGTATCGGCTCCATTTGTTTGGCTAAAATCCCTGCTAATATGCGGTACGACTCATTGAGAATAGTTAAAGGTCTCCAGTGACTCGTTGAAGTCCCATTTCCTTTTTAGGAATGAGCGAAATCCGGCCAATAGTTAGAGCTTTAGGAAGTGCTCCCCTTTTTTCCATTTCTTGTCCGAATTTAAGAAGGTATGGTGAAATCTCTTTGGCGCATAAAGTAAAAAATTTCCCTTTTATGTTGTCCGGACCGCTAGCTTTGTTATCCTTATAAAATTTTTCAATGTGATTAAGAATATTGTTTAATGTAAAAACCGTAGCTGTGGGAGACTTTTTAGGACGAGGAAATCCAATTCTATCACCACCTAGCACTCCTGGTACATATTGTGAAAGGTTCGAATAATAGCTTTGGGATGGGAAATCGTTTTTCCTTCTGAAATTATTACATCGATTTTTTTGACAAAGAATAATTCTTAATTCCGAGGTTTTTCATTCTTTGAAGAGGGCAGCGTTCATTTTTTACCTTATTTCCCATCTCTTCCTCCGCAATTTCATTCATTCCATATGCTTGGATTGAATCTCTCATTAAGCATTTCACAAAAAGGGAACCCTCCTCCATGATAGCCTCGACATCTCGGTCTATCTTTGCCAATCTTTCCCTCTTACGGCTCAAATAGTAAATAACTGTTTCTTTGATGCATGAATTTAATTTATTTAACAGCTGTTGCTTGAAGATTTGACGTTATAACCAATTAAGAGCCGTTTTTTTAATTTTCTTTCGAACTCCTTGTCTTGTATAAGCCATTGGGGATCCGAAAAGGTTTAAAAGAGGGCGTACGGAACTCTACGACAACCATATGGTGATCAGAAGACGGTTCAAATTTATAGAATGCTCTCTTACAAAAGTAGCTTAAATCTGAGGACAGAAGTGCATGATCTATCCTTGAAGAATGCTTTCCGTTTCTCCACGAATAAAAATGCTCCCTATCATTATATTTCTTCATTATATCCACCAATCCCATTTGGCCAATAACAAATTCCAAGCTTTTTTGTTTGGGTGACTATTTTTTCTAAGTCGACGTTTAAGTCTCCTATAACTATCAGAGGTAGTGGGTCCTCATAGCAATACTTCAATATGGACAAAAAGAAGTCGTGAGATTACTGTTGGGACCGTAGGCATTTAAAACATTGAAGGAATAGTTGGGTGATTGAGTTTGCACTCGTATCTTGTGCCAATCACTTCTAAATGAATATTCGCTGACACACTCAGAATTTGCCACAGACTTGGACACCATTGTGATCACACCTCGTAAGGATGTACTACCTGTGAAAAATACAGTGAACTTTAGAGGAAGACAATAAGGGCATGAGTTTGAACAAGAGGAAGAGACCAATGACTTTATATCCTGCAAGCAAATTATGTCAGGCTGAAAAGATAAAATTCTTTTCATCATTGCATGCCTCGTTCTTCTATCTTTGCCTAGCTTTCTTTTTCGAATTGATTACTCTCAGATGAGTGTTTAGGGGATCCTTAGAATAACTTATTTTTTTTTCTCCAAAATTACTTAATGTTTTAAAAAGATTTCCGCAAAATATCATTTTTCCCCGAAAAAAGAAGATATTTATCCGCTTTTACAGCTAATTTAAGAGTTTTGTGTTGTTTGCTGAGAGTAGAATACAGAGTAAAACGGCTGAAGTCGAGTCTTATAGCCAAGGAGGAATAGAATGAACGATATAGTCTCTCCCCTATAACGCACAACCACTTTCCACCATGTAGTTATCTCATTCACAGTGAAAGCAAAAAACGGTGTCAACTCCTAATAAATGACTGGGAATATATTTTGCACAGGAAGAGGTTGATTAATGGAAGCCATTAGTCTTTTGTGTCGACGAAAGAATCACACTCAGAACACAAGTGTTGTGACGTCAATCACTATGCTCACAAAAACGTACTTCGCATGAAATATTTCTTCATCCTTTATAAGTCAACTACGATGTGTAGGGAATGAATGAAAAAATATCTTATAAACAGTAAATATATAGAAAGAAAGGGTGTCCAGAAAGATATGAAAAATAATGTTTAATTATATTACTCATTTATGGTTTATGCCAATCTATAAAATAATCCAGTAATAACAACATTAACTAGAGGCATAATTACACTCAGAGAGTGCAAACCTCCGCCGTCATGAGCCTTCCGAGGCGGATTTTTCACGACTGGGGAGGCGTAGAGAGACGGGGGAGGGTTCCCTAGACGGAAATTCCGAGAGGAGACGCTCCCGGCACCCAATTTCACAGCACAGCGACATCTATTGGCAGAGTAGGCTAACTTGAAAAATTTTAGTAGTATTAGCTCATTTGGCGCCTTATTCTGCACTCAAAGATGCCAAAATTTATTACTTCTTCCTTTTGACACTTCCAACAACTCCCCAAAATTTCATCAAATCCGTTCAGTACTTTTGAGTTATCCTGCTGACAAAACCAACAAATAACAAACCAACAAACGCCAGTGAAAACAATACCTCCTTCGGTGGAGGTAATAAAAGGCAATGTTTTTACACACAATGGCCAAAGGGAAATAATTAAACTTTCTAGGCAAAATGGGAAATGAGGAGCTAAGGATTTATATTATTATGTAACATTGGCTTCCAAGATATAATGAATAAAAATTGGTATGGTTATAATGACTCGTTGTTGTAAGGAATTGGCTAAAAATGATTATTATATCCTATGATCCTACCCTTAAACCAACAAAAAAAAAGTGGCAATTTATTGTACTATATTTAAAATTTATGAATAAGTTCAGACTTATTGATTTGGCGTTCATTGGTAATCGCGAACGACAACAAAAAATGTCTATCGTCCGTCATCGTTTAAAAAAAATCATACAGGTAGTGCAGGTTAGTACTTATTCAAAATATCTTAATGCCCTTGGCGCCAACGAAAAAGAAAAGAAAAGTACTTTCCATTGACTAATAGTGTTGTATATTTATTCAATCCTTTTTGATGAGAAAGAATTCCTCTCGGAAAAAAAACGTCGTCACTTTTATCAGAAAGACGAACGATTCAATCTTAAAATGAACGACGAACAATAACTTTGGTGAACGACAAACGAACGACAGTTTTTCGCGAATGTCAAGAAGTCTGATTATGTAAATATCCAAAAACATCAATTAAAATATGGGGAAATATGATAACATATATCAATGTATTTATTCTTTACTGAAGTAAATGTGTCACATTGACAGAAAAATTGCGGCAAAATAAATTGGCTAACTTTGGGCGGTGACAATTCTTCAGTTTCAGTTTTAAATTAGTATGATTTATAACAGATAAATCGGAAGATACATCTATGCCACCATAATCAAGAATCACATACTCATATCGGGTGTATTTTATTACTGAAAATAAGTTTTGATATCTAAATATATATATTATATAACTAATTATTTTTCTATAGTATTTGATAGTAAAGATTAGCACAGCTTTAAAAGAATCCAGCTTGAGAACCATAATTTTGTTTGGGCTCTCCTCAAGAGGGAGGAAGACCTCTGACAAAACGAAGGCGCTAGATTTTGCCCTTTTAAACGCAAAGGCCTTGATAGCAAAAAAAACTTTCAAAATACGAACCAATAAGACCGGGAGAGATCAGAGGGATCCTGCTTGGAGCTGCAGGTAGATACGCTGCCTTTTCACTCAAAATCCCATCGTTGGACGGTTCATCATGGGCATTCGCGGCTGAACTGATAAAATATTACCCGACGCAAAGTCATCGCTTTTACCAAATTTTAAGGAAAATAATCAAGAACTTTAAGAAATTTGCATGATTTTATTGTTTTTTACAGCTTATTCTTTTAATACTTGTTAATTAGATAAAATTTTATGTTTGTTCAAGATTGATGCTAAATTTTAAACTATAATGTTTATTTTTGTATTTTATACGTATTAGCATCGTTTTTATATACATGTGTTGTATATATGTGAACAGTTTAATAATAATAAATAAAAAAGAATGACAAGTAGATTAGCTTCCTCCCAAAAAAAGTATTTCAAGACGAGCTATACAAGGCAAAAATTATATGAAGAAGTTTTATAATCTTCTCATCTCTATATTTGTCGGATAGGAAAGTACTCCAACCATAAAAGCAAATATATAATATAATTATCTGAATAGCCATACAACAACGGAATAATAAAAATCCTTCATCATTTAACAATCAAACTTCGACAGAAGAAGAAAAAAAAAGCTGTAAACATACTCAAAATACATAGGGAGATGAGGATAGCAATTTGGCTCCCTAATTTAATGGTTCATGAATCAAATATTAAAAAACTCCACACATTCATATATATCTTAAATGGTTCCTTTGATCAAAAGAGAAGAAGAAAATCTCATGAGGGCATTCTTTAATGTATAAGTGAAGCTAAGTAGCTACTCGAGTTCTTTGAAGACAGTCAATTAAAAGTATTGATTTTGTATTAATTGTATGCTACGTTGACATATTTTTCTTAATATCCTCTATTTTTAGATACTTTTAAGAGCATCTAAGTTGATGAACGCCAGCTTGAACAATACGTTAGGTAAATAGCCTATCTTCTGTTGTTCAAAGACAGGGTTCAATATAGACACTTGAGTAAAATGATTTTAGAATTTTAAAATCTGTAACAATTAAGTGTAGATATTAGCTAAACGGACTTATATTTATAAAATAGAATATATATATATTATATATATATATATATATATATATATATATATATATATATATATATATATATATATATATATATTATATATATAATAATATATATATAATAATATATATATAATATGGAATTGTTCAAACTTAGTACTTACTACATCATCATAAAAACTCAATTTTCATCGGCGCCGCCCTAAACAGGCATTCCAGGGGACTAATCAAACTTATGAACCTTCCGAGGCTGATTTTTCACGACTGGGGCGGCGTAGAGGGACGGGGAGGGTTCCCCTCGACGGAATTTCCGAGAGGAAGACGCTCCCGGCACCCGATTTTACAGCACACTTTCAAACTTTGTACTTTTTTTAAGCATTCAAATAGAGGATTTTCTGGTTTTCAAGGCTTAACCCTAACCAGGCCGGGGGGGGGGCGGATTCCGCCCCCCCTCCGGTTTTCTGGGATATTTTCGTGAAAAAAATAATTACGCGCTAAAATTTTATGACTTTTAAGATTGAAGTATTGCGCATCTTTGATACCATTTTCGAAAAAATCGGACCTACCCCTACGGTGCAACAGGTCATTTTGCGAACGTCCGCGCGGCAATTTCATTGATTGCTTAATTGGAAATATGCATAAATACCGACTAATTTGCATAATTAATTACTGTATGCAAATTAATTTTACCTGTTCTGTGACATGTATGATATATCAGTATGATACTATGATGTAATAATGCTAAAGATTGATGCTAGTGGCATTAATTTCTGTTATGTGTATGAAAGATCACATTTTGATGCAAAATTTGCATATTGAATAAATTAACATGCATAATTAAAAAACCCTTTGTTCTATGGTGATGAAATTTCGTGTGGTTGTACATTAGTGGGAGACCTAGTTGTGTGCCAAATTTCAAAAAATTTCGTCGCTCCGTTGCCGAGATCTGAGGGGAGGGTGGAATCCACCCCCCCCCGGCTATAGAGGAGCCAAATAACCCGGCCTGGTTAGTGTTAAATAATCGTCAGGAAATATTTTAAATTTAGCTCCCTGCAATGCCTGCCACATGGGCTGTATAGGGCGGTGCCGATGAAAATTGACTTTTATGATGATGTAGTAATTGAAATGTGATTTTGGAAAAAAATGCAAAGCGGGTATGTCAAGTAAAACATATTTTATAATAAATCAATTTGCTTTTTTTATTTTAGTTTATTGTTTGACCGACTACATATGTAGATATGTATGTTGTACGTCGTGTTACATATATTTCAACATTAGAAAGGAACGAAAACATATTTTTAAAAGATAGTTACCTCCGCCGAAGGTGGTATTGTTTTCACTGGCGTTGGTTTGTTGGTTTGTTTGTTTGTTGGTTTGTTTGTCAGCAGGATAACTCAAAAAGTACAGAACAGATTCGGATGAAACTTGGTGGAGTTGTTGGAAATGTCAAAAGTAACAAGTGATTAAATTTTGGCATCTCTGAGTGCAGAATTAAGATGCAAAACGAGCTAAATACTAATAAATATTTCAAGTTAGCCTACTCTGCCAATAGATGTCGCTGTGCTGTAAAATCGGGTGCCGGGAGCGTCTTCCTCTCGGAATTTCCGTCGAGGGGAACCTCCCCCGTCCCTCTACGCCGCCCCAGTCGTGAAAAATCCGCCTAGGAAGGTTCATAAGGACCCCGTGACGGCGGAGGTTTGCACTCTCTGAGTGTATATATGCCTCTAGTTTTACTTATTTTCTTAAAGTAATTATTAATTAAATAAAATATGCTAAAGTGTATATGATGCCCACCAATATGCGCAGTCTAATTACTATTTTTTAGAGATACATACAAAGGTAAATTGTCTATATTCTGTTGTTCTAAGAAAGGGTTAAGTTTGGACACTTGAGTTAAATGACTTTAAAATTTTAAAAATCTATGAACTATAAAATTGTAGGTATTTATTCAATTGAGTCTAGATACAGACATTATACAAATCAGCTATTACTAATGGCTACTCATTCGGTTGTAGATTTGTCGTTCCGAATCCCAGTTCTATTAGTTTTACTTGTGCAATCAGCATGGCAGGAGGAAATTTGAATATAAATAATGTCTTAGCTGCCCAGACGTATGCGAAAAAATGAAATAAATATGCAGAAAAATAAGCAAAAAAAGGCTAAAATTGACGACGTTTTATATAGAAAACAGTTCAATAAATGATTTTATTTGTAATTTTGGATAAAAGTAGTTTTGTGAACTACCCAAAAAGTTGCTTTTTACGGAGACTTTTTCTAGAAAAAAAGTCACAACCTCCTCAAATACAAAAAATCCCTTGTAATCTGACCTTTGGTTTATTTAGAGAAGAATATATTGGCGCAACGTGTGTGTATATAATCTTGTAGATACACATACAAGTAATCTCAAGTATACAATAATATCAGAGCTAAAACTTGATATCTGATAAATTTAAAAGAAATAAAATTGTATAAAGGCACCAAAATTAAATTAAGAAAAAAGGAAGTAAATAGTTGTTGGATTTGGACAAACACACTCAGTGGTACGTCCATGTCAGATGGAAAGAAAGACAGCATATACTATTTAGCATGCAGAGACTTAAAGATGAAAATTATCTCGTATTGCCAGGAAAGATTAACGGATTTGAAGAACTTGAAGAAATTTTTGCAATCCTCATGTTTTTCAAAAAATAAGATCTATTCAAATAACTGATTTGTTTCTTTAGAAATCTACAATAATTACTAGTTGTGTCTATATCATTAGCAAGGAAATGGATAGTGTCTACAGGAGGACTAGAGGATCAAGAATAACAAAAATTATTTTTGGTGGGATAGGTTGAGAGGCAAGCAATCATGAATACCTTACAAAAAGGATAATGTTTCACGCTTTCACCGGTTTTATTGGTGATAATTTCATCAGAAAATCACTCATTCGACGGTTTATAAAGCGGTCAAGGATTTATCTTGCATGCAGAATATAGTCGAAGACGGTAATATGTGTATATGATATATATATATATATATATATATATATATATATATATTATATATATATATATATATATATATATATATATATATATATATATATATATTATATATATATATATATATATACATATATATATGTATATATGGGTACGGTACATTCAGCGCCGCCGACTCAGCGCCGCCGATTCAGCACTGCCGATTTAGCGCCGACCGATTCAGCACCGGCCGATTCAGCGCCAGCCAATTCAGCGCCGGCCGATTCAGCACCGGCCGATTCAGCACCAGCCAATTCAGCGACGGCCGATTCAGCGCCAGCCTCAATGACTTTGATTTTAAAAAATAAGACCTTTTTCAAAGAAAATTATGTTTTCTGTAGCAGTACAATTGGTCAAACTAGCACAAGATAAATTGTCTTGCAGAAGTATTCAACAACAATAGGGTATTGGGGTTTCAAACCCACCTACATAGGTGAAAATACGAGTAAAGAAACCCTCAATTCTTGGGTCCTCGGGTCCCACCAGCCACAACAATGGGTTTCAAACCCATCGCAAATTGTTAAAATACGAGTAAAAGAACCCCTCAAATGCCATTTTGCGCACCTTAAGTTCTCGGGTCCCGCCAGCCGCAACAGTGTGGTATTGGGGTTTTAATCCAACTTCCATTAGTAAAAATACAAGTAAGGAACCCCTCAAATGCCATTTTATGCACCTTGGGTCTTCGGGTCCCGCCGGCCACAACAATTGTGTATTGGGGTTTCAAACCCATCGCAAATTGTAAAAATACGAGTAAGGAACCCCTCAAATGCCCTTTTGCCCACCTTAAGTTCCCGGGTACGGCCAGCCGCAACAGTGTGGTATTGGAGTTTTAGTCCCACCGCCATTAGTAAAAATACGAGTAAGGAACCCTCAAATGCCATTTTGTGCACCTTGGGCCTTCGGGCTACGCCAGCCGCAACAATGGGGTATTGGGTTTCATACCCTCGCCAATTGTAAAAAAACGAGTAAGGAACCCCTCAAATGCCATTTTATGCACCTTGGGTCCGCCGGCCACAACAATTGTGTATTGGGGTTTCAAACCCATCGCAAATTGTAAAAATACGAGTAAGGAACCCCTCAAATGCCCTTTTGCGCACCTTGGGCCTTTGGGTTCCGCCAGCCGCAAAAATGGGGTATTGGGGTTTCAAACCCTTCGCCAATTATGGTCGCTCACCTCTAATAAATACTTTTTTGTGAAAAATGTTGCGTGCTTTTTACATAATTTTATATAAATATAATTTGAGGGGTTCCTTACACGTATTTTTACAATTGGCGGAGGGTTTGGACCCCAATACCCATTAATGCGGATGGCGGGACCCGAGGACCCAAGGTGCATAAAATGGCATTGAGGGGTTCCTAACTTTGTAGTTTTACTAATGGCGGTGGGACTAAAACCCCAATACCACACTGTTGCGGCTGGCGGGACCCGAGAACTTAAGGTGCGTAAAAGGGCATTTGAGGGGTTCCTTACACGTATTTTTACAATTTGCGATGGGTTTGAAACCCCAATGCACAATTGTTGTGGCCGGCGGGACCCGAGGACCCAAGGTGCACAAAATGGTATTTGAGGGGTTCTTACTTGTATTTTTACTAATGGCAGTTGGATTAAAACACCAATACCACACTGTTGCGGCTGGCGGGACCCGAGAACTTAAGGGCATTGAGGGGTTCCTTACTCGTATTTTTACAATTTGCGATGGGTTTGAAACCCAATACACCATTGTTGTGGCTGGTGGACCCGAGGACCCAAGAATTGAGGGTTTCTTACTCGTATTTTTACCTATGTAGGTGGGTTTGAAACCCCAATACCCCATTGTTGTTGAATATGCTAGGTTTGACCAATTGTACTGCCACAGAAAACATAATTTTCTTTGAAAAAAGGTCTTATTTTTTAAAAATCAAAGTCATTGAGGCTGGCGCTGAATCGGCCGTCGCTGAATGGCTGGCGCTGAATCGGCCGGTGCTGAAGCGGCCGTCGGAATTGGCTGGCGCTGAATCGGTCGGTGCTGAATTGGTCGGCGCTGAATCGGTGGTGCTGAATCGGCGGCGCTGAGTCGGCGGCGCTGAATTGTCCCATTCCCCTATATATATAGATATATATATATATAGATATATATATATATATATATATATATATATATATATATATATATATATAGGGGCTATCTCCTTCATGGCCCAAATCAACTAGCAGACATGTTCAAAAAGTTTTATCCAAAGTCCCCATTTCATGGCAGATGAACTCGCCAACAAGGTATCAACTCTCAACATACCAATCAGTGCTGCATTATGTTGTCAAATTTCTTTATTTTGTATTTATGTTATTTAACGCTCAGCGGAAAAGGCAATCTTAAACGTGATATCCCACGTCCAAGGGCAGAAGAACAACTGGAATGTTAGTCAATATTGATCAAATTGCCATTATTGGATTTAACTCTATCTTGGTTGATGTTGTGTATATATGGACTTTATATGATTTTTGTATTAATTTAATTCACAAGTTGAAGAGAGTTCTTTTTTTTATCATCTCTACACCTTTATATCTCCTGTACAATAAAACTAACATTTCAGTATTATTATCGTGTGATACATTACTTTCAAATTTTTAATTGTTTAACATTCTCAATTTTCCCTTACATGGCATTTTTTATGTAAAATTAATTATTAACTTCTAAAAATTAAACATTGCTATAAATATTTATAACGGTAATAAACCTTTTCAGGACATCACCCAGCCTTAGTATTTTTTTTATATACTTTTTGATTTCACAATTCCCCATATTTTGGCTGCATAAAGTAGTTCAATTGAATTGGGCTAATCCTGCAGAATTGCATATAACAAAAATAAAAAATATTTGTTGGTAAGTCAGGATTATACATAAACTGTTGTCATTTAAATTTTTTTATTAATATGAACAAATTCTGTTTGTACCATATAGTATGAAATTATTGTAAATACAACTTGAGTAAATAAAATGTGTCATAGTTAATTTTTATTAGCAAAACTATGTTCAAGAAATGTCATTTGTACCACATATAAAACAGTAACATGCTACCTATTCAAATATGAAAGAAGGTAGAATTGTAATTTGAACCATACATAATGTACATAATACTACATTCATAGTACTATGAAGTTAATACTCGTAGGATTAGGATAACAAATATTTGTCATTCATTGATAAGTCCAATATGACAAGTTTGTACTTTCTAAGTCGTACTTAGGCATAATACAAAGGCCGAAAAGGTGCTTTAGCATTCCAGAGAAGCGAAGAGAATGCAATCATGAATGCACTTGGGTCCTTTAATATTGTCTAGTGAGCCCGTTGCTCAAAATCACGAGAAAAAGCTGTTTTTGAATTCAAAGATTCCTGAGACTTGTTTGTTGAGGGAAAATATTACGCCTCATATTGTATTTAGCATTACAGAAGCTACAAGATGCAGTCCAATAATCTATTAAGTACCCTTCCATCGCAGTATTTAGGTCAATTTAAGCTTATATGATGAGTTTGGAGAAATAGTTTCGGTGGGTAAGTGTAGTTTCTACTCACAAATTAGACCTGAAATAATTTACGAGGGCACAGGTAACATTCTGATTCCAGTGGTTATTCCATAATTTAGGTATTTTCTAGGCAAAAGCCATACGAAGGGTGTAAAAAACTAGAAATTCGGAACTAAAATATAAGCACTTTTTAACCAAAATATATTTGTGGAGGAAGAATACTTCGTTGTATAGGCATCATTTACATTTTTAATGGATTAAAATGCTGCATTATGTTGTCAAATTTCTTATTTTTGTCATTCTTCTAGATTTCATTACTTTAGAGCTATGTTTCGACTCCTTTTTTGCAAATATCATTCAACCAATCAGTTTTTAATTAGTTTTGCAAACAGGAATCCTAGTCATCATTACAAAAAAACGGTGAGAAGCATTTGGTCACAATATAAAAATATGAATTGTCCTATAAAACTTTATTCCCTGTAAACAATGTCGTAAAACTTTATTATTGATCTTCCAAAAGGAAATGTCATGACAATGAAATTTATATATGAAGGCCTTTGCATCCAGGCTTTCCCTTCTTGACTACTGCTCATGCGCGGTAACAGGCATTCCGCTTTTATCATATATATATATATATCAATAAAATCCCGGACATTAAACTAAATTAATTATTACTGCAGGAAAGAATTTAAAAGGTTTTTGATCAATGTTTTTCGTACTGTCATTAATGAGTAAGTTTTAGTGTGATTGTGTAAGTACACGACTAAAAAATTCTCTCAAGTTAAATAAAAATGAACGTATTTTAACCCTGTAAAACTTATAGCTTTAGTTTTTTAATTATGTATTTTTTAAATGTTTTTAAATTCTTTTTTTTTACTTCTTAAACATTTCAAACACAATTAACCACGATATTCATACTAACATGAATAAAATATAGTTAAAGTAATGTAGTCGTAAAGATTAAACTTTTTCAAAAGATGTTTATCTAAATTAAAAAGATTAAAACTAACAATCAAAGAAACGTCACGAACTCATCCGAGCATTAAATATTATTTAAAAAATACAATTTTGAAAAATGTTTCAGGTTAAAATACTACTTTCACCTAGTCGATTCTCGTTTATCCCTTAAGATCCGGATCTTCAGGCCTCATTCGTTTATTAGTTCCTCCAAGAGATATAGCTTCCAGTCTATTAAAAAAATCAATTTCTCATAGGAGCTCATTGAAATTAGCTCTTACTAATCCAAAGACTTATATTTGAAAAATTACAACTATTTGATTTCATTTCTTACATTAAGAAAAAATTAAAAGATAAGAAGGCCTCCGGTATTGATGGAATAGTAGGAGAATTTTATACTCTCTTTCCGAATGAAGTAGCTCCTTTCCTTCTTCGATTGGGAGAGTTGATGGAGACGAGGGGTAGACTTCCTAAACACATTACGAAGGGAAGAATTGTTCTTGTTCCCAAGAAGGGAAACGGAACGAACTTCAACCACTGGAGGCCAATTACAGTCCTCAACTATTCTTATAGAATTCTTTCGGGTATTTTGGCCCAAAAAATGGAACCAGAGTTGAGCAAAAATATAGGGGTGCCTCAGAAGGGTTTTTTTAAACATAGGAATATAGCTGACGTTTCTCGCAATATTCAGCGGCTATTGAGGCTGTGAGGGAGAAAAAACATTTGGAGCTGTTATTGGTATAGATTTTAGAAGGCGTTTGATTCCATTTCTCACGTGCAGATTCTTCGAGCAGTAAAACGTTTGCTCCCAAAGTACTTCTTCAATCCAGTTCGAGCGCTCTTGTTCAATGGATCTTCAGTGATCTCGATTGGAGATCAAGAAAGCCAGTCAATCGCACTAAAAAAGAGCTGTCGCCAGGGCTGCCCTTCTGCTCCTCTTCTTTTCGTGGCAGCTATAGAAGAACTAGTGGTCCTATTGACTCGCAAATACAGTGGTTTTGGCGTTAAATTTGCAGAAGAAAGACATCTTGTCGATCTTTACGCAGACGATGTCACACTAACTGTAGAAGCAAACTCAGAGAACCAGCTCATTAAGAGAATCGAAGTCATACTTAATGCTTTTGAAAAATTCAAGGAGAGATCTGGGTTGGAGCTGAATCGCTCTAAAACATTCATTCTTCCTATAGGGGCATGGGATCCCTTGGAAGAAAAAAGCATAGCTGAATGCCAAGTAAAAAGGAAAGTTTCTATACTAGGAATTGAGTGGGGATCCGAAGGAATACACATCAACAACTGGGCCAAAATATCCTCTTGGGTAAACAACCGTATCAACATATGGCGGGGGTTTAATTTACAGAAAAGGATTGATCTTTATAATACTCAGGTCGTCCCAATTGTTTTGTACAAAGCCACTGTATCCCCCTTGATAGCTGAAAATGCTATTCAAGAAGAAAAAATGGCTCTCTGTTCTCTTTCATAAGAGATACATTGAAGCTATAAAGCGGCCGAGGTTCCTTATCGGGGGAGGATTGACAAAACTTTCAACAATCTTACCCAAAATATATATAAAAATATTTATCAACTTGGCAAAGTTTCCAGAAAAGGAATGGAGGAATTCTGTCTCACATAGCGATCTATTTAATAGATTAATGTTTGGTACAAACCTTACAAACAATGTTACCAGGAACTCTCTGAAGTATGGGCAGCGGCTCAAAGAATTGTTTGGAGTTGCGTCCCTATTTATAACAGTGACTCAACTGTGGACATCATTCGCCAAAATGCCCATAGGCCATTCTTCTTCAAGAATATTGAGAGTCCAGATAAACTTGAGGATTGGGCTATTGCTAACGGCACTTTGTCTATAAATTCGTCTCATCATGCACACCCATTCAAAGATGGGAGATTTAAATACCCCCTATTAAGGGCAGCAAAAATGCATTTGATGCCATGTCCCTGGCATTTAAAATGACGCTCCCGAGTAGTCACGGGAGGTTAAAAAAATAACAGAATATTATCTAAGGCTGCTCAAACTCCCGGACAGTTGGGCATTGAGAATAGAACGGTCTCTCATGGGAATACATGATGGAAGAAAATTCACGTCTCAACTGCAGATCTCTTCCAACTGTATAATATTCAACACACACTGCAAAGACTGTGGCAAGTTGAATAACAACACGCTACACGCCTTTGTAGACTGTCCTTTTGTCTCCGTTCTTAAACGATTCATTGTTTTGAACGTGAAAGGAATGGAGAGGTCCAAAGAAAATATTATTAAAGCAGTTGTGTTGTTTGGACTAAACAAGAGGAAAACCAACCAATCCGTTGTCTCAAAAGCAATCGAGTTTGCTATATTAAATGCGAAAGCCCGAATAGCAAGCAAACTGACCAGCGGCGACTTTTTAAGTTCCGAAGATCTTCGAGCAATCATTTTAGCAGCTGCTGCCAGATATGGAGCTCTTTCTTTAAAAATTCCTTCTCCTTTTAACGACTCTTGGACTTTTGCGTCAAAAGAAATTAAGTATTTCCCAACAAAGTCTTACAGCCATTTTAAAATTTTTAAGAGGATGTTAAAGTTTTATTAGACTATTTATTGATTCGACAAGTTTATTCATGGCATTGTTTTATTTATGTTTTAATGTTTTGTGAAATGTTTATTTTTTTATATTTTAGATGATACCTAAGTTTTTTTTATGGATATTTTTTAAAAGATTTATTTATATACTAATATTTAAATGTACCATGCACAAAGTTTTTTGTTGAAAAGTCTTGATAATGAATATCAACGACATCATCTCCTACCAGCAGACCGGTTCTCTCAAAGGGCATCTTTAAGACGCCCTTCAAACACCCCCATCCCCTTAACCGTGTTATGGAGATGTCTCTCTCAAGAACTATCTCAATGGACTCGCTGATGTCTCGCCGGCAAGAATGTGTACGACCTCCCCGTATTCAAATTATCAGACCCGGCATGATAGAACCCAACCTGAGGATCAAAATTACCTCCTATGAAAGCTTCATTAAAGTTTGAATTTATATTTTAGTATTCTTATGTTGGAGTGCAAATTTTAGATTATAATGTCTATTTATGTAATTAATTTACGAATGTACTTCAACCCTTATAAGAAATGAAATACAAAAAAAAAAAAAAAAAATTCTCTCAATTAAATAAAAATGAACTGATTTTTTAACCCTGTAAAACTTATAGCTTTAGTTTTTTTAATTATGTATTTTTTAAATGTTTTTA
>CP045910.1:4419896-4444225 GCA_013387185.1 Caligus rogercresseyi
TTCAATGACAATATGAGACGAAATAACCTACGAGAGTTAGGATATAAAACATAGACATGAGCTTTTTAATTTGAAAAACACAACGAGCTATTCTTTTAATTATTATGAATACAATAATGTTGAAGGACATCATGCTCTATTGAACGCATCTTACTGATCCATTACCACGAAATATATTTTTTTTTGCAAGGGACTTGAAATGAATGTGTAGAATTGGATTTTACAGCAGCCCATGGAACTACAATAAATAGTAGTAGGCTTAGTGCAGGAAGGCGTAGTCTAGTGAGTTATGATGTCAATCTGCTGTTTGAGCATCTTGTAAATGGTGGACTGTGATTAAAGAGAATGAGTAGTATTTCCTCAGACACTTAAAAAGAAAATCAACAATTTCATTTGTTGTAGTTTGTAAAAGTATTTATTATCATAGAGAAATATTTATTTTTTCAATTCTACTACTGAGCGGAAAAGGATGAAAAAGTTTAAGGAGTTGCTAGCAAAAGTCATCTTATTGTCCATGCTCAATGATACCATTTTGGAGCAAATACCATTTAAAAAAAATACTTATGCCAGAATAAAATCAGTATTCTTCCTTTTATTAACTCGCATGCTCATGCAACACTATTATTTTATAACCTATTCATCAATTATTTCATGCATATAAACAATTTTTATTTTATACTGCATTGGCCTTCTTGATTTTAATTGGCTAAGAGACAAAATATAGACATTAAATGGTTTCTACTCTGTAAATGTGTTCTCTGTATCTGAATATTTGACGGAAAAGTTTTTGATTTTGGAAATATATGCTCATTTCACTGGGATTAAAATATATTAAATAAAACTATATCTTGTAATTACCGATTTGTCAATATCAACTAGTCTTTTGGAGCAGTGTGAATTAAAAGGTCATTATGTTGTAAGACAAATAAGGTAAATATTCAAGCAAGTGATCAATGATGGCTTGACTAAAAAGAATCAGTAAAAATTGTATTATAATTTATGCAAACTCATGATATCCTTTCCCAAGTGTTATTTAAAAACATATTAAAATGAAATCCCCATTCATTCCCATCAATCCATGGGAGCGAATTTGTCAATCCAATGCTAATAAACTGATTAAAAGGATGCATTTCTAAAACAAAGATGATGTACTCAAAGTTAGACTTGTTTGCTTTTAACCCTTTGATTCTGATAAGAATATATTATCTATTTAAAAAATATGTTAATAGAATAAGAATGACTGAAATGCTAAATAAGGCAAAAGGTTTCGTAACTGTCTTTTTATAGTTCTTTTCCTCCCTGAACATATAATGATGACTAAGGCATTGCGTGTTGGGAGTCAAAATGCATCTCAATAAGTGTGCCTTACTTCACGTCATCATTTATAACTGTCTTGTATCATTTAAATGAGACCCATCAGGCTTAGCTTAGCTTTTACCAGAGATGGAAAACAATTATAATCAGGAATATGTCTTCATCAAATTAATCTTAAATTAAATCTTTATTTATTTTTAAACTCTTGAAGCCTCTTGCTGGCTTTCTAGTATAAATAATACATTCTTAGTGGTTGTTCCTTAGCCACGGATGATGTGAGTGATCCGGGACTGTCTTATGACACAATTATTGGTGAAATACACATATTTAATGCAATGCTATAACTAGAAATGTTGCTTCGGAAAGGATATTTCCTACAACTTATCATAACTTGGGACAAAGGTAGCTATCTGAAATATTATTATCAAATGGATGCCTTATTTTCTTCTTGTATAAAATTTGATTAAACAATTCCATTCCAGTAACTTTAGTTGTTCATTGTATTCTAAATCACGGTAAACTAAGCAAAATATGCAAATGGCAACAACTTTACTCATGTTATTTAAACTGTCTTATCTAGTGGTCATATTTTTGTATTATGAAATGTATTTTTCGTATCCTAGCTAATTGGTCACGTTTTTCTTTTCCAGGGAAATTAAGTCACAAGGATTTGGATGGTCGTGCCTTGGACGCCCTCAAGGAGTTTGCAGTCCGGGTGCCATCGCCGTGCTCAACCAGTTCCAGGAATCCAACCTGGAGCACGTCACAAACAAGTCCGCCTACCTCTGTGGCGTCATGAAAACCTATCGTCAGAAGTCTCGCTCTGTGACCGTCAACGGCTCAGGCTCCAGTCCCAGCTACTCTTCCTCCGGGGGGTCGGGCTCACTCAACGGGGGGGGATCCACGGAAAGGGCCCAGATGAAAAGAAAATCAAGGCCATCCTAGAGCGAACGGGATATACTCTGGACGTCACCACAGGACAAAGGAAATTTGGGGGGCCGCCGCCCAACTGGGATGGACCCGTCCCTGGAAATGGCTGTGAAGTAAGGAATTTATCCATTCACCTCTTAATTACTATTAATTTTGATCACAGTGTATTAAATGACATTTGCATGACTTAAAAATACATTCAAATGTCCTTAAAACGATGCCTGTGAACTTAAAAAAGAATATGTGGCTTTAGCCATCATATATTTCTCTTGATTTTATTATTTTTACTTTTCTAAGATCAAGACTTAATAACCTAATTAATAACTGGATGTCCAATAAACTCAATAAAAGAAGGGAATGAAAATACTCCACGGCGGGAGCAATCTAATGTCACTTAGGACGAAATATATATATACTCTTCAAGACGATAAAAAGATGGAAGAATGCTTCTTTTTAACCACCCTTGAGAATATAAAAAGGAGAAATGCCTAAATACACATAGTGACGTCGTTATGAGGGACTAATTTTTCTATTTAACATAACAAAGTGACATCACAGCAGGATATACTCATTTCAGGATTACCTTTTTCCATTCGCAAGACGTCACAATTCATGTTTCATGAAATGGGGCAGTCATTTTAAGTCGCTGCTGCTAACCGTCATTAAATAGTTCTTTAAGTGAACTTTCTTCTCTGTTGAGCATCCGGTTATTATTATTAGTGTCGTTGGTGTTTAGGAACCCTTTTACTTTTATTTGAAAAATAACATTTATTATTAAACGTCATTCTTTCTTTTGTCCCTGTGTGGACCTTTAAGCAATGGCAGACCTATGTATTTGTGTTTTAGCTAGTTTGTTGACCACCTCTGGTCCTACGAAAAATTGCACACCTCAGTAGAATAAGAAGAAAATGAGGGAGATACCTTGAAGGATACACTTTCATAGATATAATAATCCGTTTACATATGAATATCAAGTGTATGTCCTTATCAATATCGTTGATCTAGAATTAGGGTTGCCATAAACTCGGCCACCCAGACCACTTGCAAGCGAGAAAAGACGTACAAAAGTTTTATTGACATTTGACAACAACAACGCCCTTGAATCTCATAATACTACAATGATACGTATATGGCTGTGAAAGTAATGGGCCATTTTATTGATAAACAAAGTTTTATTTTCTCTCTCCAAAGATTGACTGAATGCACAATAATATAAATCCGGAATGTCAAACACATTAGATTGTTTGATAATAAGAAAAAATATCAAAACTGGTATCCGGGTATCCGGGACTTTATAATTTCCATACGCGTGATATTGCTGATTTCAATATGACGAAAAAAGTCCTCATCGTTATATTGCAAAAAAAAAATCCCAAAGGATTCGATCATTTTCTTAAAAGCTCACTTAAACACTAACTAGACAAAATATATTTCACCTTAATTTCCCTCCAAAAGGAAGGAAAAAAGAGGAAATATTTCTATCTTTATTCATAGGCTACCTTCCAATCATTAAAGAGATAATAGGCTGTTCGTTATTTATTATGATTGAAAATTGGACTTTGAATTGACCTCAGATATGTTTATTCCATTATTAATGCACGTGCAATAATAATTCTAACTTTACAATATTTCTCAATATATTTTAATTTCATTGATCAGATCGGGAAAGGCTTTTATCATCTTTGTATTGCAGTGAGGGATAGCTCACAATCCTGGAAAATAATAATAATAATGAATGGAATACATTTTATTATACAATGGCCTTGAATTTTATTATTACAAAGACGTTAATGAGTTTTCAAGTAGCCCCTGCAATGAGCCTGCCTTTCCCTGCTAAAGGGTAGAATGAACGAAAAATGAACGTGGACAGTCATCTTAATGATGGTTTCTACTATGATTAATGGAATTTATTACTGCGTGTACATATATTCAATGAAAGCAACAAAATATATTATCCTCATCATAAAAAGCTCATATAAAATGTTCATTTCTATATTGAGTATTCAGTGATGTTATATTTATAGGCTGTTGGATTAAACTTTATAACATTAGGTTTTTACTTTAGCTTTGAGCCTAACTTGATAACTAAAATATAAGCATTAAAAAATGCGTTAAAAGTGAGCCATCAATACTAACAACCATTTCTTACAAAAGGTATTTCATTTGAAGGATAATTATATAATTTATTATATTGTTAAAAAGTCTTCCCAAAAAGGTAGAAAATCTCTACTGTAATGGTGAACTGAACCTTTTAGGGCAAAATCAATAGGATCTTAACCCACTATTATTAGGTAGCTATAAAACACATGGTTTCCATCAATTAAGCATGCATCCAATACCTCCTTAAAAGATGGTTACAACTTGATTGTATAATTTAAGACTTACTGTATAATTTTTAGGTACTGATTTTTGAATAACACTTTTTTCCGGTTAAAACCATTTATTTGGTTAACTGTAAATTTTACACTAATTAATATATATAACAGAGTAAAACTATTCTGTTGCGAAAATACATAAATGAACATTTTAGTTCACAATTACTGATATTGAATAGCAAGTTTCTTATACGATTACCACTTTATAATGTTTATGTTTTAGTTAATATGTATCGAAGTGGGTGAATAAAGATACACCACTTGGGCAAAAAGCAACAGCATTGATGATCATATTTAAATCATTTAATGTTGCTTGTCACTTTTTTCAATATATGCCCAATATACAGAGCTGCGACTACTGAATGTAAATCGGTATTCGGTAATACCGACGGTAGATTTCAAATACCGATTATACGATATTCGGTAGAAACTACCAAATACCATACCCATTGACAATCGTCATTATTGTACTAAGTACTAAGGTAAAAGTGGAAGCGCTGCCTTGTCTGAAGAACTTGAACTTTGCAAAATAAATAAACAACTACGTAGCTCCAATGGACAACTTATAGTATTATAGAGCAGATACATAAATATACATTCAATACATACTATACTTGATAATATAGAGTACCTGAAAGTGCTTTTAATATCGGACAATAAGAGACAGTAAATAAAAACATTCTATAGCCTTCCATTTCCTACAAAATCCAAGTACATATATAATTTATATTATATTAGTATGTATTAAATTTCAAATATCTAATAAATTATACAAATTATGTACGTACTAGTCCTTTTTATAAATTGTCCCATATTAAATGCATATGAAGAAGTCAATGAGCAGATACATAAATAAATTTCTCTTTCTTATCTACCGTACCGAATATCGATCGATACTGTAGATATATAATAATATCGATCGGGTAGGTATAATACGTAATACCGAACCGGCAAGTAGTTTATCTCTTTCCTTTTAACACCGAAAATCGCAGAAATATTATAGACAGTTTCGGTGTTTTAAATATAAAAACATAATTAGACATTTATAGAACAAAATTACTATCTAAAATTGAAAAGACCAGTAAATAATACGTGTCTCTGACAAAAATACATCATATTTGGAATAATATAGTAATGAAATTGCTTTTTTTTTTTGCAGGTATTCTGTGGTAAAATTCCTCGTGATCTCTACGAAGATGAGCTCATACCCCTCTTCGAAAAGTGTGGTACGATTGGGATCTTCGTCTCATGATGGATCCCATGACGGGTCTCAATAGGGGCTATGCCTTCATTACGTTTACAGATAAAGTAGCCGCTCAGGAGGCTGTGAAGAAGGTAAAATCAACAACATCTTCTAATAATATAATTTAAAAAAAACTAAGGATGAAAGAACGATATAAACTTCTGTTTTGACACGCCACAAATTCCACAGAAAACTTATTCCAGTGAACACATGAATGGCTTTAACGAGTGTACACCATTATTTTTTTCTGACGTCCAAATGCCAAAATAGCTTCTTTGAGCAAACTATTACCTTTTGGTTGGTTGACAAGTAGTTCTCTCAAAGGTTTTTTTCTCGTTAACATCTTCAAACCTTGTACTACTACTCAGAGATGTAGAATCCTATGTGATTGACCATTTTTATCTTAGAATCTTAAGTAGAGATATATGTTCACTCAATACTCTAAGTATTTTTTAGTTGCAATCCTGATGAATCATTTTTCGCGAAATAAGTTTGTTGCTAAATAAATTTCAGTTCTGTCAAAATAGCATTTTAAAGGAATTTTTGACTACCGTATTTTCCACACTAAAAGGCGGCTCACCTAGGAGCTTTCGTTTTTTAATAAGCCGGCCATGCGCCTTATATATGGATCTGTATCACAACAAGGCCTTGCAATTACGGTAAGCAGCTGCCTACTCCATTTTCCTTACTGTGCCGGCTTATAATGCCTTGTATAAAGTTTTAAAATATGTCATTATTGAAGGTGGCCTTGTAAAAATACGGTACTTTTGAGATATACTTCTATGTGATTAGTCGTCATTTATCTGTAACAACTGCAAAATTCCCTCCATATTTAATTGAAATGCCGTTTTGCTTACAAATATACGAAAGTTGTAATTTTAATAAGTGAACTCCCTTCAATACATAACGAGGACTTGTCATTCATCAATGAAGCCTTCATTTGGGCAACTCATTGAAAAGCATCATAGCTTGTCATTATCCACAACGTTTTGATAAATATTTACATGCCGCGCCGTCCCTCTATAAAACTGGATAACTTTATTAATGTATGAGGCATCTACAAATATTAATGTTTTAATTAATCTGCTAGAAACTTTTTCATTGTTAAAAATGATGTGTATTGTTATTGCTCTTTCATCCTTATAATAACACTCATGCCGCCCGCCCACCTTTCTTATATTTTGGGGGTTGCTCTTTAAAAAATATCAAATATGTAATCCTTCATGGAATCCGCGCTTAATAAGTTACGAAAATACAAATTAAAATCTCACAAAATTATTTTAAAATTCAATATCAATTTTTATTTAATATATTTTTTTAAATTATAGATATACTAACATTATAAAGTCTTCCCCCACATGGGTAATTTAAGTAGATATTATTTGCTTTATTCGTAAGAGACAAATATTATGTGTGGGATTCACCATTGCCGAAATATGCGACCGCCGCGACCCCCCCTTCTATTACATCTTCTTGTTGTCGTTGTTGTTTATTTACTTTCCCCCAAGAATAAACACACAAGCTTTGTGGCAAGTATATTTTATCCAATTTATGTCCATCATCATCACCACCACACATTTCTATCATTTTTATTCTTCTTCTCTTTCCCCCGTAAGCTCGATTCCTATGAGATGAGTACCGGCAAAAACATAAAAGTAAATGTGAGCCAGCCCAAAACTCGTTTGTTTATTGGAAATATTCCTAAATGTAAAGACAGAGACGAAATCGTTCAAGAGTTCTGTAAATTTTCAGGTAAATCAATCCCTAATTTCTTAGTTACTATTAAAAGCCACTCTTTATTGAACTACTACTTAGAGGACTTTCCTTCAAAGCCTCCTTCTAATACTCCTCTTCTTCTCTTCTTCCTCTTGTTATTATTGGAGAAAACGTTACAGCATTATTATTATTATTTATTTTAGTATTGTTTTCCTATTCTTTCGTTTTATTCAACCCCCCCCCCCCCCCCCTTATTCAAACGTCTATCAGCCATAGAGATATAAAGATGATAAGGAGAGCTGATTCCCTTCAATAGCAGAGAAAACTCGTCGTTCAGCTGTATTCTGTGTGTCCAATATAAACACAGTAATTTGACCTACGTATTCATAAGCTGATCATAGAGATAGTTCTATCTCTATGATCAGCTTACGAATACGTAGTATAAATTACTTTGTTTATAGTGGACACACATCTGAAAGGAATAAGCTCTCTATATCTTTTTATTATCTCTATGCTATCAGCAGCAATATCTTCTTAGATTTATTATCTTTTCTTCTCATCGAGTTTTTTCCACCTTCTCTCTATATTTTCTTTTTATTCATGGGACGGACCTCATCCATCCATCCATCGTCTTCTTGATATAGCCGCTTAGATGATGATGATCTGTATGAATTCAGAATGATTTACAGTCAAAAAGGGGGGTCAAAGATGCACAAGCATCGTTATCTACGAACATATACACTATTAAATTGCTACAAATGAGGTACAAAAAAACACAAAAGATTTGAGTGATCCAATTTGTACAATTTATTCTGACACTATTAGACGACATTCGATTAGTCAAATTCATGTGGTATTAAGTGTTTTTATTACTACTTGTATAGTTTTATAGAAGAATAAATAATTTTTAATATGTAATAATCAAAAAAATATCATATTAATATTTTTGAAGATAAAAATAGTAATATTGGATCATTATGAAAAGAGAGATGAAAGTGAGTCGTGGAAGCAACACCGTAGCGGGCCAATAATACAGATTTAAGGACAGTAGTGTAGTGGTAATACATCCATTAAAAATGCAGAGAGTACCGTCAGTAAGCCACTTTGAACCACTGATATTGAATATATGATGAAGAAGACTGATTGGTAAACTATTTAAAAAATTCTCGTGCACGAAAAAAACCCTCCTACAGAAACAACACTACCTCTTTGTTTATTATTGTATAGTTTTTAAATTTTAGGATACAGATTTGAAAAAGGAAGCCTTGCTTTTAGGTTATGACAATTATTATTTAGCTAGCTTTAGGACTGAGGCTAATAATTATGATAAATAAGATTCCGTCCCTGCCCATATATATATCCTTACTTGCCACTGGCTTTACATCTACAACCAATACAACAACAACAACGTCGTGTAAAATGTGTATTGTATAATAATGATGAATGCCCTCCAATCACTTACAACACACACGCACACAACATAACTCAACTTTCCTTCCACCTCAATTGAATGTGTTTGCAGCTAAATGATCATGAGTTACGGGGAAAAAGACGAATTGGTGTTACTATATCTTTCAATAACCACAGACTTTTTATTGGAAACATTCCCAAGTATTGCGATCGAGAGGAACTCATTGAAGAGTTCACTAAGCACACACGTAAGTCCAAATAAAAAAGACAACAACCTCCTCCACCTTCTTTATACTACATACAATCCTTCCCACCACCAATACATCATATAAAGTACACATCAAGGTCTGTATATAATAGCTCTGAGCAATACAAAAACAACATTGTACTCAATGACGTCACCCGAGAACGAATTGAAATAAATGTATACATTTATATTCGTTCTCCGGTGACGTCATTGAGTACAATTGTTGTTTTTGTATTGCCCAGACCTTATTATATTACAGACCTTGGTACACATTATATCCATTATAAATATGTTAATAATACAGTACGTCGTCACTTATTAATCGCTGCTGCTCTTGCTAACTGATAAACCTACTGCTCCATTTATTTCACACGGAAGGTGTTGGGGCAAAAACCATGTATTCACGCTTCAATCTGCTTGATGATAACAACATATTGCTTACTTAAAGTTGCTTCCCCCTGAGTCCAGTGCATTGCTATATACAGCTATTTGAACTGATCATGGATTCGGCATTAGGAAACTAGGGATTTCAATCGCCTGTTGACGCTATAAATGCTTATTAAATATAGTTTGAGAGCTGCTAATTTCATATATATAATAAAGTGTGATTTTCAATATTTCCTGGCGTGGAAAATGAATAAAAACCAAAAAGGGGAATATTGAGTGAAAGCTTGCTGATTGACCTTCAAGGGCTCGACGACACCCCCAGAAAGCAATCAACCTCATTATAAATCCCTTGGGCTCCAATTGGGAGCAATTTTGATGCCATGGATAAGAATTATGGGAATACCAGAGTTCCATCGAAACGTAATGGCAAAACACATGCCTTAAATTAGTATTTCTTTATTTTGGAGGGACTTACATTGTAAATAGTAGTAGCTGAGTGATCTCAGTAAATTATTTATTTAATAAATATATATGTTTTTATAATAGCTCCTTGCTCTACACGTCAAAAAGAGGTTTTTAACATAAATTAGCACTTCAGCATCAAGTGAAGCAATAAAGCCTAACAACAACCCTCCTCACACCTTCTCCTTGAAAAATATATTCTATATATCCATAAGGCTGTTATCTGAATTTTTATGAAAAGTAATGTCTAAATACTAATATTTTAATGTGCTGCTTCCCTTCTTAAAGATGTCAGATATCAGATATATATATATTCCTCTTCCTCAAATGTGGTTTTCAATTGGATTCACCAAAAAACTAAAATAAATAAAGAAATGATGATTATAACACATAAGGTGTGTATATTCAAGTTGTGAAAGCCATAGCTTGAGAAGACAAGTCCAACAATACCAATCACATCTACTACTACTCTGCCCTGTGCTGCTGCTGCTGACATTTGCTTTAGTGAGAGCTGCTAAAGAAGAGTTTTACAGCAACAACAATGAAATGTAATTCAATTTCTATGAATAATAATTTGTTTAAAAAACTGATAACCAGCTACAGTCGTCCCTCGCAAAGTCGCGACGGCCCGGATCCACTACACGACCACTGCGATATATATGAGGGTCGCATTGTTGAAATATATTGATATAATTCAGTTTTTTATGTGAAAATTCTGCCATTGAGTTCATAGTTTAAAAAAAACGGGAGCCAAGCCGTCGTCGCATAGTAAAAGTAAACTGCGAGATGTCGAGGGGCGAAGGTGCGAGGGCCGACTGTACTACTCTTCTTCTCTCTCACTATAAACAGTAAATGTGAACAACGAGCGTCAATTAAAAGTCCGTAGTACAGATGTGTGTGTGGGTGATTTGTTGTTTATATACTTTATTATATCCGCCATGGATGATGATGACCCATCCCCCTCTAAAAGCCTTGTGTCTCTCACTGTGTGTGCAGTCGTAATAGTAGTAAAATGAGGTGGATGCGCGCGCATTCTTTGTGGTTGTTGTTTGTTGTTACCATACATTAATAATAATAATATGAACTTATGTAGTAGTAGCATGATGGGGGACTAAAGCGTTAAAGTAAAGTAGCGGCTGCATACATAAAATTCTTCCTTTTTTTCCTAAGGAATTGGCCAAAATTTTAGTTCTTCTTATGCCCGACGGGGCGCTGCTTTGATGCTAGAGCTCTTTGAAAATAATAGTCCTTTATTATTTATTATGGGGACGTTTTTTATCTTTATATATCTCAAATTATATTAAACTTAATCCCTTTAAACCGGTTTTAAATAGGATTGTGTTGACGTAATTTCATGGACTAGCGACATCTAACGTTTAAGAAAATACCAAAATTTGTGCCAATTATTTTGTTTACTTTTTCCTTGCATGCGCTACTTTACTTTAACGCTTTAATGGGGACTAGGTATGGGATGATTCGTCGCCAATGCGCTCTGCTGCTGCTTCTTTGGGGGTGACTTTAAGAAGAAGAAGATTAAAACACCGCTCTCCTCTATACATACTCACCATATGTGTATTCACACACAACTCGATAGGCCCTCCTTCTTTCTGTTTGTGCTGTCTCTCTTAATGTATTTCCTCTTTTTTCTTCTTCTAACATGGCTTACAAACCGCTTTTACTTCTAACACTACTACTATCATAATCCAACAACAATATTATATTGCACTGCAATCATCCAACCAAAAAGCATGGTGTGACGGAAGACTCAGTGTTTCTCCTCATTTATTTTTTACCCCTAAAATTATATGCACATGGTTTTTTTTTCCTATCACCTCTGTGAATCTGGCTCAAGTTCTTTCTTTGAAATGACTCCTCACGTTGCGACGTGGAAAAATACAAAGAGACGTCATTGGAATAAGATTTAGTATTGAAAGCATAGAGATATATATGTCTCTATGATTAAAAGTCGACAAATAGAAAAAAATACTTCTTTAGAGATTATAGCCCAGTGACGACGTCAAATATTTTTCCTATAAAAAATAAAGATGCACTTACCCACCCAAAATCCACAAGAATAACTGGTTCCTTAATCGTGGCGCTGTTAGCGATTAATCGATTAAAAGTCGACTAAATGAAACAACTAACGATTAATCTATTAATCGATAACTTGCATCTCTAATACAAACTTTTTGAGATTTTAAATCACAGCTGGTTAAGGTACAAAAGCTAATTTATTATCGCAAAAATGTGAGTTTCCAAATCTCTTTATTCTTGGTTCCTGACTGACACCTTGTTTGTCCCTCGCCTTGCTTCTTAGGGTGGATGATTCTCTTTTTTTTCTCCATTAATATTAACCCTCCCCCTCTGCCCACTTCTTTATTTCCCTTTGTTTCTTCTTCTCTACTACACATTCCTTCTCTCACTTCCATGGCATCTAATAATTTTCTTTTGATATCCCCCCCCCCCTTACCAAAATCATCATCCTGCTGAATCCCTTTAGCGAACCTCCGAGAGGTAATCATATACAGTTCTCCGGACGATAAGAAAAAGAATCGTGGTTTTTGTTTTTTGGAATATGAGTCACATAAAGCAGCAAGTCTGGCGAAACGGCGACTGGAGACGGGGCGAATTAAAGTTTGGAGCTGTGATATTATTGTTGACTGGGCTGATCCCCAGGAAGAACCTGATGAGGATACCATGGCACAGGTAAGACGTCGAAACTTCATTATCTATCATTTGTAACATTATGTATGTGTGTGTGAAATACAGGAAACGACCGGGATATAATTTTTTTTGCCGGACCCGGGCAATATATATTTTCGTTCCTTTAACATTCTGAAGTGGCGACATTTTTTTAAAGAAAAGAATCTTTAAAAAAATGATGACTTTTTTAAGAAATAATCTCAAAACAAAGTGATGACGTTTTTTCTTAGAAATAATCTCTAAACAAAGTGATGACGTTTTTTTATATAGAAAATAATCTTTAATAAAAGTGATGACGTTTTTTTAATAGAAAAGAATCTCAAAAAGTGACGACGTTTTTTTCATACTTCAATATTTCGAAAAATATAAAAGTCCCGGCCCGGTGCCTAAAAAACCGGGACACCGGGCCGGGACGCTCAAAAAACAGCCGGGCCGGGTACCTGGTCATTTCCTGGTGAAATATATATGTTCGTTGGAGAATATAAACTTCCCACTGTGGTTAAAAGACTAGTTTGTTTGTATTCGATCAACCCCTTTTTCATTGACGGTTTATTTATGAGGGAGAAAATAATGGTTTCTGGAACTTTTTTTTTATCCTTCTTCAGTTTTTGATGATAACTATAAAACAATCATTTTAAAACATCAATAAATGATGTGGGTAATATAAGCTCAACAACTATCGATGCAACGATGGATTTCAAATATTAACTTTCTATAACTGTAATTGTGAATGTGCTGAAGGACATTTGTCTCCGGGAAATTGTATTATTGTCTTATTACAAAAAGACAGACGCTATTGGAGTTTGGATGCTCATTGGCCATATATATATATATATATATATATATATATATATTTCTTAGCCTACATGAGTAGACGGTGATGAGAACCCTATATTTATATGAAAAATGACTGACGTCATGAAAGAAGACGGAAGTAAGAGATGAGAATAATTCACACTTTATTTTTACTATAATAAAAACTATATCTAAGTTTTTTTTTGTAAATAACATTATATAAAACATTACTTTATTTTAGAGTCTTCTAACTTGATCAGCATAGATTCAAAAATTTAACAATCGACTTCTTATATTTGAGGGTGTGAAAATGCTTTATAAGGGATATTAAAACATAATAACAATAATCTAATGAAGTCATCATCATTAAAAAAATGACTTTTTTTTTTGGAAAACGTAAATCTTCCTCTTTTCTCTACTCCTTATATATTTTTTTGTGTAGACCTAGGAAATTGATACTGATATTTGTTTCTCAGATGTTATCTAAATTGGATTTTTTCAGAGATTGGTCCGAGTGAATTACTCAATTTTTGTGTATAATTGGAGTAGCTGTAAAATCAAATATGTATAAATCAGGAAACGACAGGGACACCTTTTTCGCCGGTACCCGGTCGTTTCCTGGTATAACTATAAGATTGCATCTCGAACCATTTTTTTTTGTCATCATCCAGTGTTTTGATGATGACCCGAATCTAATTATTTTTCCTTCGTTTCCCCTTGATAAGGTTAAAGTATTATACGTCCGCAATTTGACCGTTCAAGTGATGGAGGAGAAGCTTCGTGAGACCTTTGAGGTCTACGGGGAGGTCTACCGTGTCAAGAAGATAAAGGACTACGGATTTGTTCATTTCGAAGAGAGGCAGCACGCACTCAATGCCATGGAGGATCTCAGCGGCAAAGTCCTGGGCGGAGCCAAAATTGAGATTTCCCTCGCTAAGCCTCCCTTCGACAAGAAGAAAAAAGAAGAGATGCTAAGAAAAAGAGAACAAAGAATGATGAAGTCAATGGCGTAAGAATAAAAACACACAATAAATATAATATTAATTCAACTACAGTCGGCCCTCGCATCTTCGCCCCTCGACATCTCAGTTCTTTTACTACGCGACGACGGCTTGGCTCCCGTTTTTTCAATGTGGGGGTACTAAAATTGAGTCTAATATTCAGTGGTTTTTAAGATATTTGAGGTTGAAAACTTGCAAATCTTCGAAAAAGCAAGATGGCGGCCCCAAAAAAGGTCCGGCCGCATACATGTATTCAGATGCACGGTCGACAACAAGGCAAAATGGCGGTAGGTTGTAACGCCGGGTGATGTCAAATCTCTCTAAACTTCAATAAATATTAACCTTGCGACCCTCATATATATATCGCGGTGGTCGTGTAGTGGATCCGGGCCGTCGCGACTTTGCGAGGGACGACTGTAGTTATTTTATGAGGAAAATGATATCATCAGAGTCTAAAATATATTTTTTAATACAAATATGTGTGGTGCCATCTTTCATCACTCGTGATATTGATACAATTATACCTTATTATATAGAACTTGAGCTCTGAGACCAAGCTTTGATCCAGTAAAGTAATATACTAACTGGCAATTTTAAATTATTATTTACTTATATGAAAGCAGTATGTATTTATCTTATCAATTGCGTATTTCAAAATATGTGTTTAAATAAGCATTTTTTATTAGTATTTATTAAGTATTTTCTAAAAGGGAGTGCAATAGCTTAGTGGGAAAGCATGTTGGACTCAATGTTGAGGGCGATATTCGACTCCCGAGAGAGAACTATCAACTATTTTGTTGTACCTCATCGATAATAAGATATCTAGGTTTGACAGACTTATGTCAACACTATAATTTTTGATCCGCCCGGATGCAATTTATAGCAAAAGCAAAGAGGCAAAAACAATAAGACGGCATTAATTAAGAAATAACATCTCTCAGGATATACATGTACTCTTTCTATATTGTAAAGGTTTATTCATAATCTTAGTCATCAGCTCCACATGTATATAAAACTCTTCTTGAATAACAGTTTGAACCGTCCAGTTCATGGTTCGAACTCTTGCTATGTAATGAATGGCGTTGAAGTAGTTTTTAATTTATTCAACTCTTGCGGCTTTTATTTTCTTTACTATATAAGCCAATAATTCATGAGGGTGATTCTTTACAATCAATCTTTAATCTCCAATGTTTTTTTGCCTATATGGTTCGATAGAATTGCATCCGACAGGATATAAATAAGTATTATATCATTATAATTAATCTATCGAACCTAGGATCTTATCAATGAGGTAGACCAAAGTTGACCATCCCCTCTCGGGAGTATTCGAACCACTGCCCTCAACATTGAGAGTTGAACACGCCAATGTTTTTAATATTTCTTATCTAATGTGGGGCAAATGTGGTATTAGCAGCGTCTGAGCTTTATTTTTATGTAATTCATAATTCATTTGCCTGTTTTATTTTTTCAGTGTATCTTACCCTCCATTCCCCGCATTCTCCCCTCCCTACGGTCACATGGCGTCTGGAATGTACAGCTTCGGCCAGAACGGGGGCTCTTGGGGGCGTGGTAACAATCTAGGAGGCGGTGGCAGAGGAGGAATGCGCGGGAACAGCGGCAGTGGTGGCGGCGGCGGTAACCCCCCTGGTATGAACTACAGATCATATCATATCATAAACCCTGGTATGTTTGCTGTGTGATGACCACACATGAATGAGAGGAACAATAACACGCGCCCGTCGTCCTTGTCTCTAACACAAAAATAAACCCACAAACGCGCTTTGCTTATTAACAAATAACTACAAAATCCATCATTTTAACCCTTCGCGCCAGAGATGAAAATTACATATTTTTGTTCGTTTCATACTTTCATTCAATTTCCTTCCAAAACCATATAAATAAAATTCTATCAATCCTCTTAACATCAACTTTTGATCATAAATCCTTAAGGTCATCCGATAAATGACATATTTTGTCAGAATCTTGATTTCACTTATGTACACATGAAACGACCCCCAATTTTTCAAACACTCCGATACAATTCGTAGATTTGTTAAACAACAACAACATACTGATCACCTGAATCTGACCATAAGGGTCATCTGACAACTGCTCTGCAAATATTAAATGCGTGGACTTAAGAACTCGTCGTATAACGTGTAATTTCAAAACTTGTCGATCGGTTTAGTTGCTTTCATAACAACCACGACTAGAGTAAGTTAAGAAAAAGTGTATTCTTAAAAGTTTTATAAAGTCTTTATTAGTAGAAAACATATATACATTTTAATAAGTAATTTAGCTTCGAAGTTTAATTATTAGCTTACCCAGTGGATTGGGGTTGCTACTTTGTCTGCGTCACTGATGTAGTAAATCAAAGATAATAATGAATAATAATATGATCCGTTTGCCGCCGTTGGTGTTCGTAGATATTTTTGAAGAAGTAATAAACGCGTTGAACAATAACATACAAGATTAAAAAATCTATAATAAAATATGTTAACGAATCCGCAATTATACTTTTATATACGATTTTCTAAGTTCAGTATCCTGTCTTTCAATATCTACCTTTTATTTCACGATTCACCATCCCGGGGGGGAATGAAAGGTGGTTTTTGCTAGGATTGGATATCTTTTTATGAGTCATATAACCCCTTTTCCTGCATTCTATCTTCATGATTCTTTGACATATTCAATGCTTAACCAGAAGAAAGTAGACACCTTTTCGAGAAGAGAGTTAATTACTAAGACAGAGAAACAACAATATCCACAAAACTCAACCTATACTTATTATAATTAACGCCCTCACTCTTCATTATTTTGAAATGAGTAATTTTTGCTCCACTTATAGCTTCATCATGACTTGCTGATTGCATATGTATTGCTATTGAAGAAGATCTTTGAATACATCATGTATCATCGAACCACCAGGAGGCACTGTGGTCGTAATATCAACGCTAATATACATAATAGTCAACACAATTAGGCCAGTCATCTCAACGTCTCGTGATTGCTATAACCTTTAAGATATTGAAATACCCTTCCATGAAAACTTGAAAGGATTTATTATTATTTTGTAGTATTCTTGCACACTTTAATTTATATTTTAAAATATTAAATAACTATTTTTTTGTGGTATATTTTAATATTGACTAATTGACCTGAAGGCTTTATCAGGATTGTTAACAGTATTATTTTATGTGGTGCTCGAACCTATATTTTTAAACTTCTTCACATATGTAGTAGGGCTTATCCATCTCTTAACATATCTGTTGATTTCTTCTCTAAAAATATTTGCAGATCTAAAAAATCCTTTATGCATTTTCAAGTTTGAATAAAAACTCCAATAAGTTCATTATTTCATAAAAACGAAGGCTCAACAAACATTATCGAATACCTCCACTTGTGGCCTTTATTTTTAATAAATGACCAAATCCTTAAAAAACGTGTTCATTTAAAAAAGCATTTAAACACTGAGGTGTGTTGCTGAGAGTACAATTGAGTTCATAACTCTTTTAACGTATTAGTTATGTTTTATCGTGTATATAATAACATCTTAAACATTTTGCCGAGTTAGAATGGGTAAATAACTAAGAAAAAGTAGTAGTTTTGTGTTCTAGGGGAGTGTCTAAGATCGTGTTTTCGATTCCATCTGGGGATTCTTAGTACCTTAGGATGGTTCTAGAAATATTTGTATAAAACACTTATGCATATGAAATTTCTGATAACGCATTTTTGTATAAAGAATGATTGATAATATGAATTTTTGATAAAGACACATTTGTATAAAACATTATAAAAGCAAACTACTGACTTCTGGGCCCAGCTTCCTAGGTTCCTTTAAAAATGCATTTTATACAAAAGTGTCTTTATCGAAAATTCATATTATCAATAATTCTTTATACAAAAATGCGTTATCAGATATTCTTTATACATAAGTGTTTTATACAAATATTCCTAGAACCCTTTGGGATACTACTCTATAACAAACAAACAAACCCTTTTAACGCTTTGTGTGTGTGTGTGTGTGATCATGGTGCCAGCAAACTACCAAACCAATGTTATATATATATATATAGACCTTCATAACTTCATAATTTTGTATTATTATTATTGTTTGCTCCAGGTTGGAACTGGTATGGATGGAATGATTGGACGCCTGCCATGCAGCGCGGGGGTCCCCCCATGAGCGGTTTGGATGGGTGGCTCGGGTGCTGGATCGAATGAGTCCTGGGGGGGTCCGGGGGAGGAGGAGGTGGACACATGAGAGGTTATCCGCCCAATTATACGGGATACGTTAATTCCTCCTCCTCGGGTGGTAGCGGTGGTGGTGGTAACGGCGTTAACTCTGGCCACTTCCCAGGAAACAATCGAGGAAGACAGCAACAGAGGAATGGGGGAGGAGGCTACACCCGGTGAAAATGGTGGTAAGGAGGACACATTCAGCTATCTTTTTATAGCTAAATTACCCATTTATTGTGATGAAGTAGTCATATGTTTCAATCAGATGGAAGAGTTATAAAATAATGTTAACTCAACACATATATATATATATATATATATATATATATATATATATATATATATATATATATATATATATATATATATATATATATATATATATATATATATATATATATATATATATATAATAAACCTATTGCGTGTACACAACTAAATTGCCTTTTTTAATATGATGAGATAATTCAGTCATTTTTGTTTGATATGTAAGAGTAATTAAAAGTTTTTTATATATTCATATACAGTCGGCCCTCGCTACTTCGCCCCTCTACATCTCGCAGTTCTTTTACTACGCGACGACGGCTTGTCTCCCGTTTTTTTACGGCAAACCGTGATATCAAATCTCTAATTTTCAATATATATCAACATCGCGACCCTCATATATATCGCGGTGGTCGTGTAATGGATCCGGGCCGTCGCGACTTTGCGAGGGACGACTGTACATATATATTCAACCCTTTATTATTAATGATTATATTTAGTAACAATTCAGAATATGAATACTCTGAACACAAAGTTTGTTGATAACTAAGTACTAGTTCCTATAACTACTAGTTTTCCCCCTTTTTCATAATAACTAGACAGACAACTTGTCTGAAGGTCTATAGTAATGACTGATAATTTAGTCAGCTGCTCTCAACTCAGTATGATGTGATGCATTCAGTTAAGACATCCTGCTCCTACTGCTGCTGCAACATTTAGGCAAATCATGTCTATCAAGGAATAATTTGACCCAACAAAATGCACTTTGTCTGATCCGAGAGTTTTTTCTTGTTATTTACTAAGTCTGTTTTGTCTTCTTCTTTTACATTCGCTAATTGAAGGCTATTCGAACATGTAATTGATTTATGCAAGTGTGACACTGTATTCTTAATATAGAAAGAAGGAACAAAACGATGGATTTTATATCCGTAGTGCCAAGGCATTCTTCAAAACCATTTTTATGTGTTAAAAACTATTTTGAATGCTTATAAGGAGCATTGTGTTTCTCTATTTTTGCTCTTAATTGAAATATTTTGTTAATCCATCGATATGTTAATACTTATCATTGTTTTGAGTCAGGAAGCATTATAATTCGCAAAATAAATAAACAATTACAACTTATAGTATTATAGAGCAGATACATAAATAGACATTCAATATAAGCTATACTATGCATTGAATACTAGAGTACCTGAAAGTGCATTTAATATCGGACAATAAGAGACAGTAAATGAAAAAAAAATATATAGCCTTCCATTTCCTACTAAATCCAAGTACATATATAATTTATATAAGATTAGTATGTATTTAATTGTCCTTTGTTATTAACTGCCCGATATTTAATGCATATGAAGAAGTAAAGGCATAAATAAATTTTCTCTCTTTCTAATCTACCGTGCCGAATATCGATCGATACTGTATATATAATAAAATCTACCGAATACCGATATCGATCGGTAGAAGGTATATACCGAATATCGAACCGGCGGTAGATTTTTCTACCGAATCCCAGCTCATAAAATAATGTGGATCAATTTATTTGCATTAAATAACAAAGTTTTAACAAAAATATATAGATATTTTGCAGTATTTTTTTTTCAATTACAAATGCAACAGTTATTTTTATCATTTTTCATTAATCCAACTATTATTATTCATTTATTGTCTATAGTTACTCTGTGGTAGGCGTTGTGTTGTAAAGTCTAGGCCCTGTAACATGTGTCTGAGTCAAACAACTTTGTTTCATCACATAACTCTTATTTTTTTCCTTCTTTACAGCTGAAAATGCAAGTTCCAATGATGATGATGATGGGTTTCTTTAGCAACCACACACAAAAAAAGATATGTCAAAAAAAGAATGGACTTTTTAAAAAATATAAAAAATAAAAATTTTCGCCTGTTTAAAAATTATGTTATCCTTTAAAAAAACAACACGATTCTTGATTCTATTTTGTTTTTTCCTCTCTATTTCTCTGGCTAAAAAATTAGTAAGTGTGTAAGATAATAATTTATTATATTTTCCTTTTTTTGTGGACCTTGCAGGGGTCTCTTTATTATTAACTGAGTAAATTAAGTAATTAGAAGTGATGAAAGCTTAAAAAAAGGAATAAGATCCTTATGAATGAATTAAAAACAACAAACCTTATTTATTAAGTATCATTGAAGAAGATAAAATCATCACTCTCACAAAAAAAACAAGTAATGTCATTATTCAACAACAACAACATGTGTGGAAGTGTTTGTAAAAAGGCTCAAACAAGGATGTTCATCCTCCCCCACGACCGCGACCGCCACGACCACCAGATCAACCCGTCGTCAACGGAGGATAATTTCTTTCGTGGATTGATCAGCTGTGGAGTTCATCATCTCCCTTGTGGTCGTCGTCACGCCTCTCATGTGTGTGTGTGTGTCTATCCTCAAGTACAAAAAGTGGAGGATCTCCATAGAGAGAGAGAGCGAGAGAATCATTCTCCTCATTCCCCGAGCAAACACAACAACATTCCGGACGTGAATGACGACGACAATATCCTTGGAAGAAGAAGCTCTGATTGTGCCGGACAAGTGATAAATATTTCTACTCCTCCACAGCAAATATCTTCTCCCCACCCACTCAAAGTGTCCCTCTAGAAGGGAAGAAGAAGAAGTGAGGAGTTACTCATATATACAGAATGATACAGAAGAAATATAGGATATATATATATATTAAGTTATTAAAGAGTTATATATATATAAAGATTATATAAATATTCACCAAGATACACTATAAATTTATTTTTGTATACACGTGTCGATACTTTTGTGTAGAGAAGACAAAATAAAATGTAACCCCCCCCCCCCCCCCTTCCCCTCACCAATTTTTTGTGTAATCAATATATATATGATGATGGAATGGATTATTGGATCCCCCTTCAAAAACTTACTCCCCCCCCCCCCCCCCCCTTCAACGTTGTTCTTTGTTGCAAGTACTCATACCCCCTCATATATATATATATATATAAATATCGCCTCATATGATTATACTCCATTTAAAAATACTTCTTGAAGACAGGAGGAGAAGGGCCTTATGCTAAAACACACTTTAGTATAAGAGAACTCGGTTCAAAAATCCTAACACTCAATTATATAGGAGAGCGTTTAATAGTGATGACGTCAGAGGATTATGTGTATTAACAGCAGCCCTGAAATGATGTGTGGTCACTTGATTATCTAAATCTAATAAATACCTCTTATGATGAATAAGTCGCGTGAATGTGCCGCGGCTTGATTTAAGAGTAACTTAAAGATGGATACTCAAGTGATTAATATTATTAATAAGCTTTTCTCATGCTTTTTGGACATGTCTCTCTCCATAACATCTAAATTATGTAATATATTTAAAAAAAGGAACAACCAAAATTTTAAACTTAAGGGTAGTAGCAGCATCATCATTTAGACTAACCATTTATTATTTAAATTTATCTCTCTCGATGGCAAAAAAATTATGGCTAAATAATTATTAATTGTTGTATATAAAAAAAAACACAAAAATTCGTTAATTCTTAAGGTTTGCGCGTGTGTGAAAAGCAAGGTTTCTTTTAGTAGTAAGCTGCTTAGCTCGTGCCTTTAATTTTGTTGTGGTCAATATAATTAAACATGACCAAAAAATAAAGGATAAATCATTTGCTCTTCACATTACATCATCGGTATTAGGATTTATAAAAAAATATTTGTTTTGATGTAGTTACTGAGACCTAAACAATATACGTACTTTAAAAATTGTATACATACACAGCAACAAAAAAAACCCACACAATTTAGCTACTATTATGCTATATATTTGTTTTGGAAGATTTCCCCCTCTTTTGTCAATAATACAAGATTATTAATGTATATAAAATAATACATAAGATCACAGATCATCATCTTTCCCTCCTTTTACCTTCAAGTTGTATAGCTCCTTTGAAACATTATTTAATTATTATTATTATTACATTACTACTATTAAAATAAATTTTTCGTGAAAATTTGACTTACAAAAAATACTTTTTCTCTTAAAATTATACTGATATATACATTATTTAAAAAAACACTTATTGTACAATTCTTCTCCCCTTTCTAAAATAATAATCTTTTTTCCTCCCTCATTTGAAAGCTTAAACAAACAAACAAACTAATAAGAAATCTATCAACAGCAACAACAACTTTGAACGAATATAATAGAAAAGAAAAGTCCATCATCTCTTAAATAGAAGAAAAAGAACATCGCCTCCACCCAAGTCGCCCTCCCACCCCCCTTTTACTGTCCATTCTTAGTTATAGATTATAAGTCTCAAATAGATAATATATAAATATATATAATATACTCAAATATATATTAAATTACATATTTTTATTTATTGAACAAACAAAGAAACGGATGTTGCAAAGGTTTGCGCGGGGGACGACAACGTTCTTTGCGTTGCTATTGGTCTTATCAGTCGGTCCAAAAGGTGATCAAATAGTATGCCTGGACAGGCATTTGATCCGGACCAGATTATTTACCAGGCGTTTAAGGCTCTCTATATGGCTTTTTGACAAGTGAGACTTAAAGTAGTCATGTGGCTCCTGAACTTGAAAGATCGACTCCCTCGGTCAGTGATACTGCCATTAGGGTTGGGTACAAAAAAAAACCGAATGCATGTTCGCCAACGCACGTTCTAAATCGAACGACGCCTGAACGGATTTTTTTGTTGGCATTTGTCCGTTCAATCTATATTGTTTTCAAAAGTGAGGACTTTTTATTTTTACAAAAAGAAGTGGAAATATCTTTAGAGATTTGATGACCTTACGTCCTTGTTGACGACGTTTCCAGAATGATTTTACATGATCTTTTTAACGATTCGAGAAGTTCTTAGTAGTTTATTTGTAGTCTTTATAATCCATTAAAATATCTCACTTGATTTGGATGACTCCCATTATCCGACTAAAGTTGTTCCACTTGGCATGGGTAGAGATGGAATTGCATTTATATCAAAGGTACATAATCTATGAACCTGAGTAGGAGTAGTAGTTTTACACCCAAAGACAACTGAGTGGCTCCAAGTGTTTGTCACGATCAAATTAATTATTGAATCAGTATAATTTGTAAAATCAAACTTGACTCATAGCTATATTTTGGAGGTGAGGTTGTTACTAGCCATAAATCCTCAAATTTATCACCCTAGGGTTTGGTGTTCTATCACTCCAAAGGTCACTCCTCGCGTTGAAGTCACCACAAATCAAAA
>CP045910.1:4444325-4460102 GCA_013387185.1 Caligus rogercresseyi
TTCATTTTAGTATGGACGTGACAAAATCCTGGTTGGGAGGAGGGGGGGATAGACAAAACAAAGACAGACAGAAACTTAAAAACAACACACATACACACAGAGCCGTTTCGAATTGCTTCCGTGATCAAATATGAATATATGACCATCTTCTCTTGGGCTTGTAAGTATACAATATAATAATACACGTCGTCATGATGCGGAATGACGATGAAAGTATTTTTTTGTTTCTTCTCCTCCTTTCGGGAGCACCGAAGATAATTATATTACTCTCAGTTCCAGAACTTATTCAAATTTCCAACACATTTTATTCATTTTTCTTTTTGTTCATTTTTCCCTCTTGTCTAATCGTCAGGGAACTGGAATATATGGTTTCTTTTTTTTTGAGGTTGTTATATGTAATAATAAGAAAATTGTATACTTCCATTGAATATTACACAATGAATTAATAAGCTCATTTGTGACTTGCCAACTCATGCATTCGGCTAATATGTGGTATCGAACCCCTATCGAAATTACCTTCACTCCCCAATTTATATCGATTATTATTATAACTCATTTTGTTCCCAAGGTCTGTATAATAAGGTCTGGACAATACAAAAACAAACAGTGTGACTACTCAATGACGTCACGGAGAACGAATATATCCAACCTCTATATATATTATATTTATTATTTATATATATACAGGGGCGGAGTGGCCACGGGGAGTACGGGATTATTTCCGGTGGGCTGCTGGCCTCAAGAAACATCAACGGCTGTTGACAGCCTTCCAATGGCATATGGGGCCTGTATAAGGCGGCGAGGTCATAATTGTCCCAGTGGATAAATTCTTCCTACTCGTCCTGTATATATATATAGGTATAGATATATATATATCGTTCTCCAGTGACGTCATTGAGTAGTTACACTGCTAGGATTACATTTTGTTTTGGTGTTGCTCAGACCTTATTATACAGACCTTGGTTGCAACAATAAGCAAACCTTTTTTATTTTGATAAAGCTACCATAACCCAATACTGATTGCAAGAATTTGTTGTCGTTGATAGCTTGTTGTTGATTTGTCGTTCATTTGTAATCGTTCGTCGTTCACGAACGATGAACGACAAATTTTTTGACGAGCGACAACAAAAATTCTATCGTTCGTCGTTCGTTTTTGGCAAAAATAAAGATAAGATTTTTCTTTTATTGGGAAAATTTCCTTTCCAAAGCTAAAATGTCATCACTTTTTTAGAATGACGAGAAAAAAAAATCCTTGCTAAAAAAACGTCAATTTTTTGGTGCTCATTGGTTCGATAGAATTGCATTATCCTTGTGGATATAAATAAGCATTATAGCATTAAAATTAGTCACTCGAACTAGGAGCATCTTATCAATGAGGTAGACCAAAGTTGACCATCCCTCGGGAGTATTCGAACCCGCCCCAACATTGAGAGTTGAAATCGCCCTGTACGCTCACGGCCTTTGCATTCCCTTCAATTTTTTATAGAATGACGAACGACAAACGAACGGTGAACTGGGAACGACGAACGATAACGTTTTGGTGAACGATAAAATAACGAATATTTTGCGAACTTCAACAAGTCTGCTTAATAGCTATAAGTGAGTGCTATTTTTTACTATATATTTAGAGATTTTTCTCTATTAATCATGTTTTGTTTATGGAAATAGTTTGACTATTAGTATTATTGTCAAAAAAAAATTAGGGTTCAAATAAATAAATATATATTTTAAATAGAATTTTACTCAAGTTCATTCAAATAAAATTAAAAAGCGAATAATCAAAAAATATTATGCCAGGAATACAATTCGCAGATAACTAAATATTTTTTTTAACCGGTAAAATAATTATGTTTTGTTCATAATTTAAAAAGCTCTTTAGGATGGTTCTAAAATATTATACATAATAAATTTAAATAATAAACTATAAATATATATATTTAGACATAAATCATTATGTTTTAATCCTTGATTAGATGAATGAATCAACACATATTAAAGAGATGTTGATAATTTTATATGAAGTTAGTTTTTTAACCACAGCAAGGCCATATCAGTTTTATAATAAATGAGGACGTTGTAACAGGTGATAAAAAATGTTCAGTTTATTTAATAGATTCTTAATTTACATAACATTTTTTCCAATGTATTTCAGTACTTAAAATTCCAAAGAAATTGCGTTTAAAAAACATAAATAGACATTGCAGTCTAAAATTGATACACTTCTTTTTTGTTGATATCATAATATATGTTTGTTTTGTTAATATATATATATATATATATTGTAGTTATACATACAAAGGATTGTACCAATCAAGGTCAAGGAAAAAGTATATAAACATAATATCATGACTTAATGGAATGCAATTCCTTGCGAATCAAAGTATCCTTATGCCACAAATATAATTCCTTTTCGAGCTATGCGCCACATATTCAGGAGAGAAAAAAATATAAATATATATAAATTAACTTTTGAATGAAATGACTTTGCAATTTTTTTGGTATATATAAATCATGAGATTTGGAGCCCAAAACAAAAAGTTTATTTTTGTGGCTTCCCTTATAGAAAGATTATGGATGTTTGAAGATATGTTTTCTTCGTGTATATGAAAGTGTTAGATGGGCTTTTTATATTGAGTATGATATCCCAATGCAGGGCAAAGTATATAGATGCTATTGCTGGTCAATAACAACTGTTATTGCTTTATAACTGCATTGATATATGATTTACAGCTAGAATATATAACTAGAGGCATATGTATACACTCAGAGAGTGCAAACCTCCGCCGTCACGGGGGCCTTATGAGCCTTCCGAGGCGGATTTTTCACTACTGGGTGGCGTAGAGGGACAGGGGAGGGTTCCCCTCGACGGAAATTCTGAGCAGAAGACGCTCCCGGCACCCGATTTTACTGCACAGCGACATCTATTGGCAGAGTAGGCTAACTTGAAATATTTATTAGTATTTTAGCTCGTTTTGCATATTAATTATGCACTCAGAGATGCTAAAATTTAATCACTTGTTTGTTTTGGCATTTCCAACAACTCCACAAAGTTTCATCCGAATCCGTTCGGTACTTTTTGAGTTATCCTGCTGACAAACAAACCAACCAACAAACCAACGCCAGTGAAACAATACCGGCGGAGGTAATAACATCCGACTAGGAAAACATCCATTACACAGAGTTCCCTAAGGATCCAAACCACCGACCACCATATAGTAACTGATATCACATACCAGAGCTGCGACGACCGAATGGTAATCGGTATCTAGAACTGGAAGCGTTGTTGTTACATGGTGGGTGTGAAGAAGTTGAACTTTGCAGCAAAATAAATAAACAACTCCGGAGCTGAAGGCGTATTTAATATCGGACAAACGACTAACAAAAGACAGGAAATAAATTGTGTCTATTGCCTTCCATTTCCTTCAAAATCTGAGTGCCTGATTTATATAACATAAATATCATGCATTAAATTTCAAATAATCTTTAAAAAGCTATAACAAATTTGACCTTATTGTCTTTTGTTATAAATATTACGAATTTAAACGCATATGAAGAAGTCAAGGAGCAGATACATAATACATTTCTCTTTCTTTCTTATCTACCGCATTATACCATTAAATGTATAATTAGGAAATGTGTAAAAAATAATAATATTTTTCTTTTTTGTTAGACAAAAAAATTTCATAAAAAATGGTCCCAAATTTAAAGTGAGTACACACCAATAACCTAATCTGAGCACAATAATTGTATATATGAAATATGAACATCCTTTGACAATTAGTGCCAATATTAGTAATTTTGTAACAAAGGGATTAAAGGACTAACACCTTCGTCGGTTATCTTGTCTTAACGGATCTCTATTCGTAAGAGGTTATACCTCTTTTAATACCTCTTTTTATTAATATAAATATTCTTTCACAAGTTTTTATTAAATATAAAACGGAAAATGGAAGTACATATAGGAGCAGAGAGAGGGACTCTGCATCAGTTATGCAATTAGTCGTATTCGAAAACTAAATGCATAAGAAGTAGATATACAAAACTAAATATATATTTTTTCCGATATTTTGCAATATTCTTACTAATTATGACGGAGTGCAAAGAATATATATGTATATTTTTTTGTCGAAGTTATCTTTTCTTCTTTAAATGATTAGTATTCTTATTATTATTTGTAGTAGTAAAGAGATCTGTTTTTATTGGCCTAGATTCTGTTGTTGTTGTTGTTGGATGTGTTTATGCTTTTGCTTTCGGGGTTTTTAGTCGTAATATATCATCATAACCAAAGCTTCTTTTTCTGTTTCTCCTGTATTCGTGTCTCCTGCTTTAAAATATCGATTCACCCGCTCCCAATACAAAATAATGTCTAATACCCCCCCCCCCCCCTGAAATATGTAATACCCTTATACATTTCTTGGCATTAAGAAGGCGTTTTGTTTTTGCTTTCAATACTGATAAACATGATTTAATGCAATAAATATGGTTATGGGGGAGAAGAAAAAAAAGAGGGAAGGGGATATTTTTTACATACCCTTTTCGGAGATCTCTATGCTGTAATATTATTATTATTTTGCTCATATGGTTCTATAGAATTTCAGTATCATCCGACTGGATATAATAAGCATTAAGGCGTGTAAATTAGTCATCAAACCTAAAGCGTTAAGTAGCGCATGCAAGGAAAAAGTAAACAAAAATAAATTGGCCAAACTTTGGTTAATTTCTTTAACGTTAGATGTCGCTAGTCCATGAAATTACGTCACAATCATATTTAAAACCGGTTTAAAGGGATTAAGACACTCAAAACCCCTTTTTCTAGAAAAAAACATCTTGAAATATAAATAATAAAAGACTTTGTTATTATTTTGGAAGAGCTCTAGCATCAAAGCAGCGCCCCTACGGACTAAAGAAGAACTAAAATTGGGGCCAATTCCTTTTGGGAAAAAAGGAAGAATTTTATGTTATGCAGCCGCTACTTTACTTTAACGCTTTAATCAAACCAAGGATACTCTTATCAATGAGGTACACCAAAGTTGACCTTCCCCTCTCGGGAGTATTCGAACCTCCGCCCTCCACACTGAGAGTTGAACACACGCCTTTTCGCACTGAGATATCGCACTTCCTTTTTTATTGACATATTGATTATATAGGTATAATTTACTAAACTACTTAATGAATTAATGATGCCCCAATAGACTGAATAACGAAAAAAGGAAATAATCAATGTCGGAGTCAGCAGCTGATGGATCCCTTTTATGATGAAGGACATATATTAATAAAGTGGATTCAGCAATGAATATATATTATGGAATATTATTATCCCTTGGGCAACATAAGTTTTAATACCATAAGGTTGTGCGAGGGCTCAGTGTGTGGCCAACTCTCAATGTTGGGGGCGGAGGTTCGAATACTCCCGATGTCAACCTCATTGATAAGAGTGTCCTAGGTTTGAGTGACTAATTTACACGCTAGAATGCTTATTTATATCCTGTCAGATGTACTGCAATTCTATCGAACCTAATAATAAAATGTCCTAATGAATAAAAAAGGGGAAAATACAAACGACCCAGTGACGTCATTTTAATGGGCTTCTTTCGTTGAAATATAATATATATTATAACATCAATGGACATTTATTGGAGGATTTTCTTTTCCTATTCCCAAGACTACTGAAATGTTTTATCACCAAGTGTGGTAACCATTTTAGGGGTTGAGTAGCTGGTTAAGTAGACGGGTTTTTTATCATAGATTAGGGGATCATAGATTCAGTTTTTGGAATATACAAATGCAATGCATATATATATAATGAACAATCGTATGTCATAATATCAATATATTTTTTTGTCTACCATCTAATGTACTTAATTTTCAATTTATTTGTGACCCTCCAACAAATTATTATTTTTTATCTGTGCAGAATTATAAAGATCAAATCATTTGATTAGCAATCCGACCGTTTTATAATATTTTGTATGCCCGTATATCCTTTTTCTGTATGACAATATAAGCTTAACTGCTAGTTCAGTAATTGGATGAAATTGGTTAACTTAGCTTGTTTTACAAGAACACACTATTTTTTTCTTTATATATAGGAATATATATGAAGATATTTGAGACCACAATTGCAAATCTAAGTGTTAAAAATGCGATTTTATCCATTTATGACTCTAATTTGATTCTTCCAATCAAAGAGAAACTCGTAGAATAGATAAATATAATTAAAAACATTCGTTAAAACCTAAAATATCTTCTATTTATTATGTTTACGGGTGCCCCAACATTTGTGCAACCTGTGATCTTAGCAAGGAAGAGCCACAGACTGCAGGCCGCCTGATTAACCGATGCCCTGCTCTGTCCCTCAAAGGCATGAAGTGTCTCAAGAAGAAGACGAGGACATCCAAATTCTAAAAAAATTTAAATGTAAAAAATGAAAAATATTATTGTAAATAATTTCTGTATTTCAGAAGGAATTCATTTTGCTGTTGATACCCCATTGTGTGGTTGTGTTATTTACCTTAGTATCTATTGTTTGTATGTACCATTGTAATTGGCAATAAATTTCTAACTAACTAGCCCCAACATTTGAACCGTAAAGTATCGGAGAAGTAGTGAGAAAAAAAGATTAACTATTTGTTGTTACATCTAGCGAGACTTGTGTGCATTGCACAAGTAATGAAAAGTGTTATGAGAAAAACAGACTTCCTTCATCTGATTAGAAAAAGACGGTGGAAATAAAAGGATGTTTTGAGGGTATCTTTTTGTTTGTTTATGGGACTTGGGGAGAGTGCATTGTACTAGCATAAGTAACTCGATTGTGCAGCAATGTTTTATAGTGATGATTGAAGCACTTTATATGAAAGGATTCACCTGTTTTGGTTGAATTAATTAAGGTATAAAATGTAAAGAAGTATATCGGTTTTTTAATATTTATAATTCAAATCATTTTCCATTTATGATATATCTTTAAAAAATATTATTAAAATTGTTATTTCTTCCTTAAAAACCTTCCAGACATCTACATTAATACAGCAAAATTAAATTGATAACTATATAAAGTATGAATTTATACAGAATATCAGGAAAAATAGATGCAATAGATTAGGGTGAGGTCGGACTGAGGGACTCACGACAGGTTTTTCCGGATTCATTAAGAATCTAAAAAGTGACTAATTTGAGTGGATCAGGTAGGGATTCAAGTCTGGGACGCAATGCAACAATGTCCACAGAGGTTTAAACCGTTATTTTTCATTATGAAGTTGTGCCTTTGTCGATGTGACCACCCTTTCCTGCAAAAATCGCTCATCTCGGCCTTAGAAAGCTGTTCAGATAAACCAAATATACTCAGAAGTGGATTTTTCCCCTCCCAATCCCGTACACTTTAAGAGTAAACTATATATTCTTAATATATATTTTACGTTAAAAGACAATCATTTTTAGCCTTTCTTTGCATCCGAATAGATCACTGAGATGACTCACATTAGTTTTGGTAAAAGTTGTTAATATTTTCATGTTATGTGTAGTTTATTGTTCACAAGTTATATGAATTAGTTATATAATGATTCTCTCGAAATTATAAAACAATAAAGTTGAAGAGACAGAATATGTGTTTTCAGCTAAAATATTAAAGTACATAAGATCTCCCTGTTGTTTATATTTGCAAGTGGGTGAAACTCTATTTCCATATATGATTGCTACAATATTCCAGTTGTCATGATTTTTTCATTGCCAGACTTTGTTTAAATAAGCAATTAATTACCATATATATTAAGAGCCAACAAATAAAGTCCTTACCCCCCAAAAAACAGTAATAGGTATAAAATTATTTGCTATTTTGATAGCTTTTACCTGAATTATATGTTATTTTATTCGTTCACCCCAGAGCAAAAGTTTTAAAATTAAAAGGTTTATTTATGTTTTTATTACGCATTGCTCTGGGATTTTATGTGTTTATCTATGTTATCTTTACATAATAAACGAACATGAGAGTTAAAAAAACAATAATTATGCTAATTTATGTGTCTACTGTTTCCTGCATATTATTTTAGTGTATTTTATTTTTAAACGGTATAAAATTGTCGCAGATTACCGAATAAAATGTTTTTAATCGGTAAAAAAAGATAACAAAAAATACTAATTGGGACTCTTTAAATATTAAAAATATAATCATATTTTTTCATTTATGGGAAGGTAACAAAAAAACACATCATTTCAAGTTGGTAACTAAATTTCATTATTTTAATCGTCGTCTTATAGTCAAAAGTATGAACCTCCTTTTGCCAATGACAAATAACCAAGGGCGAACCAGGGAATAGGTAATATTGGAGAAATCCATTCAAAGACATGACAGATCTAGGCCTTTGAAATGATGTTCAAGGAGTCAAATTACGTCATCGTAATAATGTATACTGATTTTTTAATATCTATGCTCTTTTTCCATCTCTGCAAGTCACGTTCTAGAACAAAAAGTATTCAGAACCAACTGTGGCCTTTTTTCTCGAACATCATTGGTTCAAAGAAAAGGATCAGATATAATCTAAATAAACAATTGGCGTTATGTTATAAGGCCATAGAGATATCAATATAGAGAGGGATTTCAATAGCAGAGAAACATCGTCGTTCAGCTGTATTCTGTGTGTTCAAAATAAACAAAGGTATTTGACCTACGTCATCGTAAGCTGATCATAGAGATAGAATCTATCTCTATGATCAGCTTACCATGACGTAGATCAAATTACTTTGTTTATACTGAACACACAGCATACAGCTGTCCGTTGTTTCTATGCTATCGAAGGGAATAGCTCTCTATATTTATATCTCTATTAATAAGGCCTCATCTCACGAACAGCTGTTAAGGTGTGAAACCAGAGGAGGAAGTCTATTTTCTCATGGAACCCATGTCATTACTAATTCTTTGAATGGACTCCTGGACTACGGCCTTAGTCCACCAGAAGACGATATCAACCTTTATAAAGAATTTTATTTTATGTGATTATTAAGTTTAATTGTGTCACCTTAGTCCTTCGTCCTAAAAATGTATGGAAAAAAGTTATAATAATTTTTCCTAGGTTTTTAGCCTTTTTTCTTATAGATTGAAAATTGATCTATTGTACTAATGCTTAATAATGAATGAACTTTCTTATTCAATTTAATGGATTAAAGGCACTCATATCCTGAAAACAATTAATATTATTATTATATATATATATGTATATATACAGGGTGGTATGATTAAATCCGTCGGGTTGCAGATCAACTCCATAATGAAGCAGGCCAGGACGTTGGGACAGGGCCCTGGGGCCAAGGCCTGCTCCTCCTTCCCGCGCCAGGATCCAGCGCGTCATCGAAGCAGAAGGCAGATGAATTAAATAAGCAAAATTTAACACTCTTACAAGCATTTTAGTGTCTGAAAATAAAATTGAACGGAAATTAACGATTTAATGTGTATTTTAAGTTGAGGAGAGAAGAAAACCCAAGTTCCAGATTGATCTTACCACCTTGTATATCTATATATATAGAGAGAGAGAGAGAGAGAGCGAGAGAGAGAGAGCTAGAGAGAGAGAGAGACAGAGAGAGAGAGAGAGATTCATGTGAACTCACATGTTTTCTTAGGGTTATAACCAAAGAATAGATAATACAAGATGCGCAGAACGCAATGTTTAGAAAAGAAAAACTGAAACGTCACAGATGACGTCACAGTAGCTATTTGATTAAATAAAATCAAAAGTACATTAAAAACAGTGATGGATTTCAAAAGGAAATAAAATTTGAAAACCCGGGAGCTCTCCGGCGGAGGCGCGGAGCTGCAGAGGACGGCCACGTTGCTGCCGGAGCTCCCTAGATGCGTGGGGCACCGCAAAGGCCTCAGAGTCCCGTGCGGTGTTCAGGACTTCCATTCCTCCCTGATGCTGAAGCTGTGCGTACCGGGTGGCACGTGGCGGAGGGAGCCTCCGGACGTATTCTTGAGAGCTTTACGTTCTAGCTTGTTGTCTAGAGGTTATTATATACATAGGCCAAATCGTAGCTGTGATGGACGTCACCTTTTTATTGGATATATCCTTCTTTGTTTACATGAAATTATGCCCCCCCTGGTTTATACCTATATTATAATATAAATCAGAAAAGTTTAAATTTTGTTTAATGATTTTAGTACATATTTAAAGTTGTTTCACATAGTTTGAAAATCATATCAGATAGGTGACGTCCCACATTGTCCAAAACACGGTATATACGATCGGGGGTTTTCCATGACCCTCACCAGCGTATCAGCGGGTATATTGGCAATTTCTCTCTGATGTTGGGCCTTCAAGTCTGTTAGACTTTGGGAATCGCCCTTATTGAAATGAGGCGCTCTGTAAAATGTTCCCTCAACAGCCATCGATGCCCTTGAAGTGTGAGTGATAAATATATATTTATATATATATTTTTTTTTTTATAGGAATAGATATATATATATATATGGATATTCATGTGTAACATATTTTCTTAACTCTTTATATTACTATTTTCTTGTGAAAAAAAATGTTGAGAGTTAAAAAAATATGGAATCCTCTAATTTATAATCTAACAATGTATAAATCATTTCCTCGCGCTCAGAGAAAGACTATATATAGATATATAAATATATATATATATATTTGTTTAATCTGCCGATAAATGGATAATTGAATACAAGACGTCAGAGAAAAGCAATGAAAAATGATCTACAACTTCAAAATCACGAGAGTTATCACGTGTGTTTTATTTGAGAACTACCAATAGACACACAAAATAAGTACAACATGCTCAATACTCAAAAGACTGCAAAGGTCTCTAGAGAACTCCATTTCCTTTTATACTTTTAGGGAAGAAAGAAAGAAGTAGGGAAATCCTCAAAGCCCTTAAGAGCCCTGGACACATCCTTGGCTCTTCTAATACATCAATCTTACCTACACATCGTTATCCCAATAAAAACAGAGAGAGAACAACAAGGGAAGAAGAATCATCCCTGTGTTGTTATCTTATTTCGTCCATTAAGGTTTGTTGCCCTAATGAGAGAGGAAGCGAAATTATACATACATATGTATGGTTTTCTTCTTCAAAACACACAGAGAGGGAAATGCAATGGACCTAAAGAGATGTGGGGAGAGGGATGCTTCATCCACTCATCTTTTCTTCCTCCACCTCTATTAGTACATAATCTTTAAAAAGAATACAAAGCTTTTCCCTCAAACAAATAATTGCTGATATATGTGTGATTAAAGGCAGTTATATATAAATAATCATGGGCAACAACATAAAATAGAGGATATATACACTCAGAGAGTGGTGTACCTCCGCCGATCCCACAACATTCCCACTCAAACATTCTCCCTTTCACACGCCCGATTTTCTATCTCAATCATTGGTTTCTCTCTGTTAGCTCATTTGCATATTAAAAAGCACTCAGAGACGGGAAGAAAGAAGAAGTTTAAGCTACGTCACTGGGTTAACATAGTCCTCAGCTGATATATGAACAATAATACGTCAATGAATATTTTTACCGTTGTTCTTTCTACTCCCTGAATAGAGACCCATTTCATTTAGATTTTGCTCATTTGCATATAAAAAGCACTTAGAGATGCCAAATTTAATCACTTGTTCCTTTTGGCATTTCCAACAACTCCACAAAGTTTCATTCGAATCCGTGCAGTACTTTTTGAGTTATCCTGCTGACAAACCAACAAAAGCCAGTGAAAACAATACCTCCTTCGGCGGAGGTAAATAGCGTTAATATAACGCAACATGTTTAAGTTAAAGGGCAATCGGGTTTCGCTCAATGTTTATAACAGTCGAGATCAGCAAATTAGATTAAGAAATCTCTTACAAATGGAAGGCCTTATTAGAATGTAATGGCATATTTAAGTGAACAAAGTATTCATAAAAGGCAGAGAGCATTAGTCAGTGAAAAACGTGATGAATTTCAATGTGTGGGGTTCAGGTTCGATTCTCGAGAGAGGAAGGCCAATGTTAAATAATTCATTTTAAAGATTCTAGATTCGATTTTACTATTTTTAACACTACAATGACGATTCATATTGAAGCAGATTCTACTGTATATATATATATGGATCAATTCTACTTCGTACACCTCTTCCATATTTAGTGATCATAGTAGTTTTTATTATTTTTGGACGGAATGGAGAGAGGAAAAAAAGAAAAAAAGAAAGAGGGAGAGTTAGAGAGATGGATCTGGAGAGAGAGACAGATAAAAGAAAAGAGAGTCACACGGATAGAAAGATAATTAACTAGTCCCATCCTAAGAGTTCGGGATCGAAAAAGAGTGATTTTACGCATGGAAGTGGAATCTTTGAACACCTGGATAGTGAAAGGAGGAGATTCTCAAGACCTACTCCTACTCATTTTCTCACATATCTACCATCCTCCAGATCTCGGATGTCTACGGAGACTCCCTCATGAACTCTTCTTCTACAAATCTCTTGGACTCGTCAATCTAGAAGAGAAAGTCTCTCAGGCATTGATCTTCCTCCCTCCGGGTCTCGGATGTCTAGGGAGACTCCACTCTTGAGCTCTCCTTCTGCACATCTCTTGAACTCGTCAATCTAGAAGAGGAAATCTCTATATATATTCGTACAAATACTCTGATTGATACACCCGAAATAATACATTTGTTCACTCATTTCGGCATCTATTTTTATACTTATCTCTATACTTTAATATTTGTTATTATCAGTGCCTTGCTTTTTCATGTATTCTTTGTTAAGTATCGAGTCACTGTGGGCTGTGTGAAAAGGTTCATTCGGTAAATGAGAGTAATAAACACTCCAAAGGAACTTTTTCCATCTTATTTCGCGGAGTTAACTTGGAGACGGAAGTGGTCAGATTATGTGCATTTAAAAAATGATTACAGAGTAGTACCCTGTCAAAGGACTCCATTCTATGTAGTCCTATAGATAAGTGAAGTAGACAAAATTATACTCTATATAAAAATCAAAACGTGGAATAATGTAATTTAGTAATAATACTTCTCTGCAATTTCTAGCCAGAAAAAATTAGGTAGGGGGCACAAGTCCTTGGCCCAAGAGCTCTTGAGGTTGTTTATGAGAGCTTGGCAGCGATGGGAGATGCTTTTTCTTCATTGCAGGGGTCAGCAACGGCCTCTCCAACTCACCAAACTTTTCCGCCCGATTTCTTGACTGCCAAGGCCAACGTGGAATACGGAACGACAATTATACTTATGATAGGTCAGCGTAACTTTTTTCGTTTCTGATTTTTATAAATGGGCTATCTTATATGTTAATTTTAACATGCTTTAGTATATTCATGAACCTTCTTTCATATTATATATTAGTTTTCTATAATACCCCAAATATATATATATTATATATACAGGGGCGGAGTGGCCAGCGGGATTACCGGGACTATTCCGGTGGGCCGCTGTCCTCAAGAAACATAAACGGCCGTTGACAGCCTCCCATGACATATTGGGGCCTGTATAAGAATATACCATCTTCTAAGATGTTGATCCTAGCTTATAAGAGTATTATATTATATAATATATAATATATATAAGCGTATATAACATATTATATTAATATATATTATATATATATTTAAAGCACCTACTAAGTGACAGCATCAATAGCTTAAACACCTAAGCTTTAAGATATAAAAATACTACTTCATTAAGCTTCTGAAATCCCTCTCATAAAACAGATGCTGCTCAGAAAAATCCTTTTCAATTATTTTTATCTTATCAAACCAACGCACTAGAGAGTGAGAGAGAGTGAGAGAGATTAGATGCCTTTAATGGAATACCAGAGGGTCACTTGAGTGTACTCGAGCTCATAGACGTGCCTTGAGGCAGTTCATATAAAGAATAGAGAGGTGCCAATTATAAATATTAAAAAAAGTCTGGATATAGGAAAAATTAACATAATCGTTGAAAAAAAAATATTATACTATGGAGGCACAGATATTAATAAGAAAAAAAATAGTACATCATAAAATGGTACAGGAAAGGAGGCTCAGATCGACAACGTCTCAACTTACATGTTATGTAGATATGCCCCCTCCCCGAGGTTCAATGGACTGCATTTAAACTGTTATGTGTTATTTAATCCGCATATCGAAACCAAATAGTACTAAAAGGATATGAAGAAATATGAACAATAAAATAATTATGGTGAAAATATTAGTTGTAATAAAACATATATCTATATATATATTATATATATAACTATGTATATATATATATATATATGTGTGTGTGTGTGTGTGTGTGTAAATGCATTACATTGGAAAAAAATGGTCAAATCGAAAACATCGTTTTTGTTATAGCAATGGAGTTTCAAATGTTAATCGATGACAGTAGGTTCTTACTGGGACACAGGTGAGGTCCTGGAAAGTTCTTCTTACCCCCAGGGAGCCTCAGAAAACAACAAACTCGCACTATATATTCAATTTCGGTCCTATTCAAATAATTGTAATAAAATGTATTTCAATAATCTAAAGTGACATTTGAAAATACGAATAATTGTATATAGGTATTGAAAAATATGAATATAACTTTTGATTACATAATGACAAAGTTCTCGTACGTGAGGAAGCCTTGACCATCTCTGTTTGATGAAACGTCATTCAGTCAAACCTGGATGATAAGCCAATTATCCGTTTTTTATTTTATTACTTTATCAATACTCACATCAATGTAACAGAGGCTTACAGATTTGAACATTATTTTCCGTGAAATACTTTTTAAAAGATTATGAGTGACGAAAAATATATATATATATATTGGGGGGTATTATAGAAACCTAATATTGAGATATCAAACTTTCAACCCCCCGCCAAAGTTGCGTCTAAGAAACTAAATGATCGTAGCAAAATGGATTTGGTTTTTGACCCCCCCCCCCCCCAATTGCGTTCAAAGGTTTCGTTATGAAGCAAAAAAAAACCCATACCTTATTTGCCGAAAAAAATATTTACAAATTTTAGATGTGATTTATTCATGAGTTGTTATTTGTTGGCAAATTCGGTCTAATATTTAGTGTCAATAAATGAGAACATAAGTGCTGACGCACGTACCATTTTTTAAATAAACCTCTATAGGAGGGTTCTTTTATAGTTTTAAGAAGGAATAAAAGGGTACTCATGTTGATGTCTTGGAGTTATTTTAAATACGTTTATTTTGCACATCTTATTTTCATACGATAAATTGGCACATAAATTAAATTGTTATTCTTTCTTTGTGTTAAATGTAGGAGGTTTTTTTTACTCCATGGTTGAATATATATCTCAATATATTGGGGTCAAACCAAAATCAATTTTTGCAAAAAGGATCCTGTGGACCGGAGGAAATAAGTGCCGTTCTAATATCTTCTGCGGCTCGTTATCGTCCAACTCTTGAAGATTCCTAACACTTTGGTGTGGATGGCAATATGCGGCGGATATTTAAGTTCTACCCCAAAGTTTCGGTTAAAGTATTTTACAATGTAAAAAATATATTAAAGTTATGAAACTTTTAAAAGAATGAATTTATATTTTTTTAGTGGTGTGTTTAAATTTGTATTGTTATGATGTTTTGGCATTATTTATGAATATTGTGTGTTATATTTTATGTTTGAAAGGCTACTCAGCGAGGAATAATTTTAAAACTACAATGTTATTGATGTATTACACATAATCTATTCCCCTAAATATTTATTATATTTTGTTGTGTCTTTTAGCTAAATTTTTTTAAGCTCAATAATAATAAAACAAATCCATTTTTCTACGATCATTTAGGTTCTTATGGCGCAACTT
>CP045910.1:4460202-4474991 GCA_013387185.1 Caligus rogercresseyi
GCGGAAGCAAAAAACGGAAATTCTGATTGTAATGAAAATGGTTGACTTCAAACTAGAACACAAGGGGTGACCATGTAGCTTTATTTTTTTCTTAAGTAAGACAGTATTAAGTAATTAATTTTCAAAATGATGACCATTGGCAGCCACATGGCCTCGAGACGAGGTCGGAAGGCCCGGCACACTTTACGGATGTGCTCCTCTGACATGGCGGCCCACTCCTTCTCCACGGAGGCCTTCAGGGCGTATAACACTCGGTGATGATTTGCACAGGCTTTGCTTTCCACAATGCACCAGATTCCATAGTCCAAAGGCGCGTCGGGTGAGGATGATGGGCCAGAAGTTGGCAGACCAAAAAAATTCGAAGTTCTCCTGAAACCACTGTTGCCCAGTTTTTTAGCTTTGTGCCCCGGGCTCCATCCTGTTGCCAATAGTAATTGCATTCAGGGTATGTTCCATCCATCCATGGCTTTACAATGTCCCTCATAACCTCCAGTTGCTCCTTAGCCCCCCCCGGAGGCCCTTAGAGAACCAATATGGAAGCATCTTCTTCAATTTCAGCAAAGAGGCCTACCAGGAACTCATCTGTCAGGGTTTTGTTGTGGCCACCGCTACCAAACTTCCTCTCAAAGCTGTCCCCGGCCTCAAGCTTTTTCTTTTGGTGTCGTACACCATGGTTTTGCTGACTCCCACAATCTTCAATCTCCGCCACACTTACTAGCGCACGGAGTAGATCTGACCTCTCGTTGCCTTTTTGCATCCATTTAAAAACTAAGCAAGCTAAATAACTCAGCTGCATCTTGTTAAAAAGATAAGATTCGAACTTTCTGCACAAATTAAAACAATCTCGATATCTTTCTTAATTTTTGAGATATAAGCATTAAAAGTTGATTTCCGTTTTTTGCTTCCGCACACTGTATATATATTCATAAGAAATGCACTGTTTAGGTGCATATATTTAAGTTTTTGTTTAATATGTTTTAGGTAATTTGATTCAAATATTTATCTAAAAGCTTAGTCCATCGTATGCGTTGTTTACTTTTATTCAGGAATTGTTTGAAAAAAAAAATTGTATGTTAAAGGTAACCCCAATTACAAATACCAATTTTTAGTCATCACTTTTATTATTATTATTTTCAAGTAGCTATTATTTTACATAAATATTGTAAAATTATTTTTTTGTAAATGCGAGATTAATAAACAAATCAATGCAGATTATTTTTTTGTCTACCTACAAAGACATATATGTAATTAATAAATTACAAACGCTCATATCTCTTCTTGACCTTGAGGCTTGAAATAATGATGAGAACCACTGTAGTAACAGCTGTTCTTCGTCGATATAAATTGTTGTTGAAGGTGTTTAATCTGTATAAATGATCAGATCTTCTTCAATAATGACATCACACCTGCAAACTTTTAAATAATATAGGAATTTACTTTATATGTGATAAAATGTATATTCAATACTAAATCATTTGATATTTCATAAAATAATACGAAAGTTTTGTTAACTGCTAGATATTTACAAAGTTTGATTACATATTGGCTGTGGTATAAATTGATCAATAACATTATCCTCAATTTTACACAACATATATTTTTTCGAGAGGCAATCATAAATATTGATTAAAATTAGAAACATAATTTTCACAAATTATCACATTTGAAATATAATTCAATTGAATAAAATACTATTTTCTTGATAATTTATTGTTGTATTATAAATGAATTGTTTCCAATGTGGAATGTTCCAGAAAGTTCCATTTAAGCATCATGGATGGCCTCATACATGGTTTTTTTGCAATCAAGCGTATAATTATAATAAATATTTATTTCAATATTTAATTTTATGTTCTGTAAATATAAATTTTATATACATTTACCTGAAATTTAATTTACAATTTATAATACTTGGCCTCATGTTCAAAATAAAAATTACTATTCAAAGTTGTCAATCCCCTTCGAAAACTCGGAATCTATTTTCAGAGCTGCGACTACCGAATGTAAATCGATATTCGATATACCGACGGTAGATTTCAAATACCGAACCGATTATACGATATTCGGTAGAAACTACCGAATATCGTCCTGATGGCAATCGGTACGGTATATTTGAAAGTATGACTTTTGTGACATTCACATAGAGACATAAAGAGAGCTTATTCCTTTCAATAGCAGAGGAACATCGTCGTTCAACTGTCGCTTTGCCCAATCGCTCCCTTGTGTAAAGAACTTGAACTTTGCAAAATAAATAAGCAACTACAACTTATAGTATTATAGAGTAGAAGCATAAATAGACATTCAATATAAGCTATGCTATGCATTGAATACTAGAGCACCTGAAAGTGCTTTAATATCGGGCAATAGAGAGAGTAAATGGAAAAAAAACCCATTTCCTACAAAATCCATGTACATATAATTATATAAGGTTAGTATGTATTAAATTTCAAATAATCTCTAATAAATTATAACAAATGATGTATTTAATTGTCCTTTGTTAAAATTGTCCGATATTAAATGCATATGAAGAAGTCAATGAGCAGATACATAAATAAATTTATCTATCTTTCTAATCAACCGTACCGAATATCAGTCGATACTGTAGATATATAATAAAATCTACATATATAATTATATAAGGTTAGTAGTATAAATTGCAAATAATCTTAATAAATTATAACAAATGATGTATTTAATTGTCCTTTGTATAAATTGTCCGATATGAAATGCATATGAAGAAGTCACAGAGTGATCCATAAATAAATTTCTCTCTCATTCTAATCAACCGTACCGATATCGATCGATATGAAATGCATATAAGAAGTCACAGATAATAAATAAATGTATCTATCTTTCTAATCAACCGTACGATATCGATCGATACTGTAGATATGTAAAAATCTACCGAATACCGATTCGATCGGTAGTTATATACCGAACCCCGGTAGATTTTTCTACCGAATCCCAGCTCTGTCTATTTTATATTACATCAACAGTATTTAAATACATTCTTCAGTATTTAGTAAACTATATATTTATAATTTAACTTTTGTGAAGGACTTCGAATACCCCTCAAAAATTTGATCCTTTGGCCCAGAGGTGAGCTTATTTTTAACCCTATCTCTTGCTCTTGTTAATAATTAATATATATAATAATTCAATTTGTTTGGGAGGAAGCTCAGAGTACACACCCCAGAGGTGTTTTAAACAACACACTGAAGGTCTGTTTACTGTTTAATGGTCATTGTACGATGATGTATAAAAATAAATGGTTGTTTGTTCTTGAGGCGTATCAAATTATACAGATGATGTTTACGGAGCCCAGCGTTGTTGTTGTTCTTGTCCATGAGGATCTGTTTCTGTCTCTCTTTCTTTTCTGCCTGAGCCACCTTCATGAATAATCATGTATAAGAATATATACACATTCATAAACACTAATTGTGTGGTCAAGGATAGTTTTTTAATGCTTCCTTCGGCTAACTGTTGCGGTTTTTTAACATCCCAAGACACCACACAACACTATTTTTCCTTTTCCCTCCATTGCATCTCTCTCTTCTTAACGAACGAACCACAGCTTCATTGAGAGGTAACATGTCTAAGTAATAGAGGATCTACAAATCCAAAATTACTTTTGTCGTTTCTGTCTTCTAAACTATGGAATCAAGGCCTGTATAATAAGGCCTGGGCAATACAAAAACAAACATGTAATCCTAGCAGTTTGACTACTTCATGACGTCACGGGGGGACGAATATATATATATATTTATATCAGAGCTGGGATTCGGTAGAAAAATCTACCGCTGGTTCGGTATTCGATATATACCTTCTACCGATATCGTATTCGGTATATTTATTATATATCTAAAGTATCGATCGATATTTGGGTCGGTAGAGTAAGTTTTCCATAGGAGCTACGTAATTTTTTATTTATTTTGCAAAGTTCAAGTTCTTCACACAAGGGAGCGCTTCTACTTCTTGTACCTTGGTAATTTTATGAAACAATATATAATCTACTTCTATCCAAATATCAACTTACGATGACATAGGTCAAATTACTTTTTTATGTTGGGTAAAGCGACAGTTGAACGAGGATGTTTCTCTGCTATTGAAGGGAATAACCTCTCTATATCTTTATGTTGCTATGTGAATGTCACAAAAGTCATACTTTCAAATATATCGTACCGATTGTCAATCGGAACGTTATTTGGTAGTTTCTACCGAATATTGTATAATTGGTATTTGAAATCTACTGTCGGTAGTATCGAATACCGATTTACATTCGGTAGTTGCAGCTCTGATATATATATATATATATATATTCGTTCTCAGGTGACGTCATTGAGTAGTCACATTGATAGGATTACATGTGTGTTTTGTATTGCCCAGGCCTTATTATACAGACCTTGTATGTAATGTAAACCTTTCAGAGCCCTGCATAGAGCTAAGACTCGATGATCAGGCTGTCCAAACAGAAATCCAACGGGTAATTTAATAGAAATCTGAAACTCTCTTTGATGATCGGTATTTTACCTTATTGATGCATAGACATCATTTTGTGAATGTTTGAATGAAATTGAACAACGTAGAAGTGTCGATTCAAAAGAGTCTTTTGTTGGTCGTGTAATTATGGACATCAGGAGTAGCTGTGCATTAAAAAAAGCGTCCTTCTTATTTACAAAAACACATCTAATAAAATAGGTATTTGAGGGTTTGTCTATATATGTTGAAATCTCGATAATTGTTTAAAAAACTTAAAATATTTTAGGTAAAAATATTAGTGATAAATGTGATAAAGATAGTAAAAGAAATAATCTATAGTTGTGAATAATATTTTTTTAATATTAAGAGAATGTTTGACAAAACATTGGCAAAACTGAAAAATAGAATAGAAAATGAAACGATTAGATATTATTTCCAAAAAACAACAGCTTTGAATTCAGATATATTACTTTTATATGAATCTATCATAATTATCATATTTCAAACAGTTTTATTATACTTTTATAGGACATTGATTTGTATATATAATTTACCCAAAACCCACGATATAAATAACAACCTTTAATTGCCAATATTTAAAAAAATGTAAATTTCTTTAATAATTACTTTTAAATTAAGTCGTTCAGTGAAAGTGAATGCTACATTTTTTAATAGCGCAAGCACAAAAACACAAGAAACCTGAAGTTTGATCATTGCATTCCAATGTTAATGTTAAAACTCATACAGTTTCACTATAATAATGGTGGAAGCATTAAATTCACTTAAATATATTAACTGATATATTTTATTTTACTTTTCTTTAAACTAATATCTGTAGATTTTTTCCCTCTCGAAGCCATAGGGATATAAAGATATAGAGAGCTGATTCCCTTCAATAGCAGAGACACAGCGTTCTATTGCTTCTGTGTGTCCACTTTAAACAAAGTAATTGATACTATGTCATCGACAGCTGATCATAGAGATATAAACATAACACAATGACGTATTTCTCTTCCCCCCCCCCCCCCGATAGCAGAGAAACATCGTCGTTCAGCTATATTCTTGACACATTCTTGACGTATTTCTTTGACGAGTCCAATAAGCTCTCTATATATTTATATTTCTATGCTCGAAACTAGTTGTATTAAAAATACAAGTATTCTGGATAAGGAGCTACGCTGGAGAATTGATGCGATTCCTTCCGTCGACGACATCTTTAAATCAGAAAAAATATTTGCATAAGATATTAAATAATTTTAGTAATTTCTTATAGATACCTTTATGAATGGTTGGTTTTATTATGAATGTTATTTTAATGGTGGTGAGCTAATATTCCGTTCCGGAGTATTAATTTTAAACTAAATGTTGTTTCATATATTTTCTTTTACGTAATACCTCCGGTTTATATTTTTTTTGTATACTTTTCTGTTTTTATGTATATAATATATTTTAATAAAGGAAAAAAAAATACAAGTATTCTTATGAAACAAGAGTTTTAGGAGTAGTTTGTCTATCATTTTTATTTATTTATTAATTGCTAAATTAAATAATGGTTTGTTTTATATATATTGTTTGTTGTTTTTACAACACTAATTTATTCATATAACTTAAAATACTATATGTACATTTGAACCAAGGTTGTCCCCATAGAGACATAAATATATAGAGAGCTTATTCCCTTCAATAGTAGCAGATAAACATCATCGTTCTGCTGTATTCTTGTGTCCAATATTAACAAAGTAATTGACCAACGTCATCGTAAGCTGATCATAGAGATATAGATTATATCTATGAACAGCTTACGAATACGTAGGTCAACTTACTTTGTTTAAAATACAGATGAAGGGAGTAAGCTCTCTCTATATCTTTTATCTCTATGGTTGTCCCGCTTATAAATTAACGCCGTTTTCTCGTGGCGAAGATTCTCAAAGTTGTTTTTCCCCTTTCCTTAGAACTCTTACATGCCAAATTATCACCTCTGTCTAACTTTTCATTTATTTATTTTTCTTCATTTCTTTTTCAGGGAAGCCATACGGTGACGACAACAACGATTTTTACTCAATGACGACTACAGTAGTCCGGACTCCTCCGGGGAGTCTCTGAAATCCGAGAGTGAGGAAGTCATCACGCTCACGCCAAGCTTTGTGACGGAGCTGTGAACAAAATGGTGAACCAAGGGAGCACACTTGAAATGCCTTGCATCGTGGACAGATTAGGTAAGAGCCAAGGAAGAAGACTTGAATACGGCTTAAATTCTGTCAAGTAAATAAAAAACTATAAATTGATATCTTTAAGAGGGAAACATATTCGGTAGAAACTACCAATACCGTACCGATTGACAATCGTACGGTATATTTGAAAGTATGGCTTTTGTGACTTTCACATAGAAGCATAAAGATATAGAGGGCTTATTCCCTTCATTAGCAGAGAAACATCCTCGTTCAGCTGTCGCTTTACTCATGCGCTCCCTTTGTATGAAGAACTTTAACTTTGCTAAATAAATAAACAACTACAACTTATAGTATATAGAGCAGATACATAAATAGACATTCATATGAGCACATGCAAGTACCTTAAAGTGCATTATTATCGGACAATAAGAGACAGTAAATAGAAAAAAATCTATAGCCTTCCATTTCCTACAAAATCCAAGTACGTATATAATTTATATAAGATTAGTATGCATTAAATTTCAAATAATCTGTAATAAATTATAACAAATGATGTATTTAATTGTCCTTTGTTATAAACTGTCCAATATGAAATGCATATAAAGAAGTCACAGAGCAGATACATAAATAAATTTATCTCTCTTTCTTATCTACCGTACCGAATATCGATCGATACTGTAGATATATAATAAAATCTACCGAATATCGATCGGTAGAAGGTATATACCGAATATCAAACCGGTGGTAGATTTTTCTATTGAATCCCAGCTCTGGCCAATGTTATACCGACACTATATTCACACAGTAGTTAGAAATGTATTACTTTTACAATAGACAAACATATACAGATATACATAAACTAAAGTAAAGAACACAACCACACATTGGGTATCTGTGTTACGACAGTAAAAGTAAAGTAATCATATTTAGATATTAAAATTTTCATTATAACATTTTCATCTTTGTACATTTTAAAAACTTGATTATTTTTGTTTCCTCATCCTCCTCTTGCGAAACTAGGTGCCTTTCGTAAGACAAAGCGGGGCATTGTAGATTAAATGATGAGCAGTCTGTGGTTTTCCAAACAGAGATCACATATTTCACTCGTGTTTTTCCATTTACTCAAATGAGAGAGAAATGGTCCATGTCCGGTATAGGCTTGGACAAGAAGTTGGGCATCTGATGTCGGTGTTTGATGGGTTTTGGCTTCGGGGTTTTAATCATGGAGCGTGTATGCTTCATCTTTTGGTCATTTCTATATCGGTGACACCATTTGTTGTAAAATAAATCGTTAAGTGTTTTCTTTATATAACTTGGAGGAACACCGACATTTTTCCAGATTTTGCTCACACTTCCATTTTTTGCTAGATGATCCGCAAATTCATTTCCCGTTATGTCATTATGACCTTTGCACCATTCAATATGAATATTTTTCTTTTTTTTTCCCCTTCAATCAGGACCTTCTTACAGTTCTTCACTACCTCGCTAGTTGTAGTGTGGTTGAGAAGAACTGCAATCGCTGATTGGGAGTCTGATCTAATTATAATATTTTGGAGAATTTTTCTTGATTAAGGAGATCTTCTACAGATCTTGTAATTGCCACAACTTCTGCTTGAAATACTGATGCCTCTGTGTTCAACGATACCATTGAGTGGTGTAATGATATGTCACCCCTAGTAATTGCCCATCCAGACCCAGTATTACTTTTATCATCTTTGAACCATCCGTGTAGATAATTGTATCGGGATTGGGATTTCAAGGTTGTCCACCCAAATGCATTGTCCTTTAATGAAGTCACTTTCATGGTTTGTGATGGCTTCCTCCAAAATTTTGTCGCTAGAGAACCTATGTCCACGACGTGTTGGAAGGATGCCAATACCATCCCAGGACACTATATTCACAATAAAAGAAGGAATGAAAAATGCTTGACAAAAGCAAAGCAATACAAATGCAATGCACTAATAAATACACAATGAATTACAAAATAAAGAATGTAATTGTTTTTACTAATTGAAATATAAAAATATATTGAATTGCAACATTATAAAATCCATTTGGAAGTTTACTATTAATGTATCACGTCTACTATCAGCAGATTTTTTTGTTGCTTAATGAACGATTAGTTCTATGAATGCTGTTGCTGCTGCTCTCTTCCACGCCTCTATAGCCCTTCATATCCTCCTGTAGTAGTTTTGTTGTTAGCATCATGTCCATCTTTCAAAGCTTCCTAATACAAGTTGGCCACTCATATGTGTGAATAGAAGGAAACAACAAATGTTTCTTGTCTTTCTTCTTCTGGTGGTGGTAGGGGGCCATTTTAAAAACAATTAGAATGTCGTGTTTCCCTGTTTATAAATATTGTCTCTTCATATAGAGAATGAACAAAAAAAAAATGCCAATAGAAATTGAACAGAAAATAATAAGTTGAATTTTGGAACTGCATTTTTACAAAAAATAATATATATATATAACAATATAATACAATTTCTTTATGGTTAAAGCTTGATATCAGAGAGGAGTTAAAATATATATGAAAAATCCTAAAGTATGTATTCAAATGAACGAATTTCTTACCATCACCTTCTTCTGAGTTGTCAATGCGTCCGAACTTAAAGACGTACTCCATCTTTTATAAAATCATCATTCCATGCTAGTTAATGGGGACCCCTCTTTTTCTAATTGAGGGATCTTAACGACGACCTAATTGGCCTTTAACTATAATGTCCGAACGTCTTTTGAAATCTTAAGTTTAACTCATATTGTGTTAAAAATCTCATCAAATTAATGAATATTCCTGGAAAGAGGTTGATAAAAGTCCCGCATTGATCATGATTTTGGTTCAAGTCTTTAAGTATTTTAGAATGCCGTATATATAGAATTAAACTTTTATAACTAATGGAAGTCTGAGAATGTCTTATCCCTCTGAAACTATACAATTTATTTATACTTTTATATTTACTAATTATTGTTTCTTATACATTTGTATATACAGGCTGATTCACTTAAATTGAGACTCCATATATTACAAACTACATACAATCTTTGTATTAAATTTTACACAAATAATTTTTAAACAAAAATGATAGCACAATGTGTAATTTACAAAATGTATTTCATTAAATTTCACATATCCTTCTTTGGCCTTCACTACAGCTTTGAACCTCCTCACGGTGGAGGCAACACAGGCAGGAATCTCTTCTCAGCTCAGACCATGACTGAGGGTGGCTTTTGCCTTCTGAAGAGAGTCCTCAGCTGCACGGGGATGTCTTCCTTTTTTCAAGATAAAACCCGGTCATTCTGACTGTTGTGGGTGGCCTGGACCGTGAAAATCTTTGTCTGAGGAAGAGATTCCTGCCTGTGTTGCCTCCACCGTGAGGAGGTTCAAAGCTGTAGTGAAGGCCAAAGAAGGATATGTGAAAATTTAATGAATACCTTTGTAAATTACACATTGTGCTATCATTTTTGTTTAAAATTATTTGTGTAAAATTAATACAAAAGTTGTAGGTAGTTTGTAATATGTGAGTCTCAATTTAAGGTAATCACCCTGTATTTACTCATTTCAATATTTAATAGGATAATTTTGTATTGTAAATAGATATGAAGTATTTAATGTTTATATATATATATATAAATATGTATGTAAATATTATTACATATATATAAGGTATTATAAGTTAATATATATATTATATGTAATTTATTTACTTATATATGTATACATAATATAGATATATAAATATATACAATATATCTATATATATTTATATATTATTTATTATTATCAAAGAGAGGTAATTTAATCATTTCTTGATATAAATCCAAAGGTAGCTTCTTAAAAATAACTAGGTATAAAGGAAAGAAAAAAAACTGTTCAAGATAAAATGTTCAGTCGCACTAAACATAATCTAACTTATGATGATGCTTTTGTAGACCTACTCGCGGCAACCCTTTCCTTCCGTGTTCAATTAACATTTGATCATATTGTTTATTATACTGATTTTTAGAAAAAGTTTAATAAAAATAAATAATATTGTAATCTTAAATCTCTCCTCCCTAAGGCTTAATGATATTACAGAGGAGATGATAACGTTTCAATGTATTTTATTATTATTATTACATGGAAAGCCTATAGGTATTGAAAGGTTTATTCTATTCTTCCCATCTTATAAAAACTATATATATATATTTATATATATATATATATATATAAGACATAAATACATTCTACTTTTTGTCAAATAATAAGATAAAAATAACATAAATTAATATAAAAGTAACAAAACCAATAAAAATTTATCATGTAGTTAGTTTTTTTGTATTTGATTTTTCAAGTAAAAGGTTTGTCATTGAATATTTTTTAAATGATTATCAAAATGACTAAATTATTATTATTACCTCCGCCGAAGGAGGTATTGTTTTCACTGGCGTTTGTTGGTGTGTTAGTTTGTTGGTTTGTCAGCAGGATAACTCAAAAAGTACTGAACGGATTAAATGAAATTTTGTGGAGTTGTTGGAAATGCCCAAAGACAGATGTGATCTGAGTGCAGAATTAAGGCGCCAAATGAGCTAAATACTACTAAATTTTTCAAGTTAGCCTACTCTGTCAATAGATGTCGCTGTAATGTGAAATTGGGTGCCGGGAGCGTCTTCCTCTCGGAATTTCCGTCTAGGGGAACCCTCCCCCGTCCTCTACGCCTCCCCAGTCGTGAAAAATCCGCCTCGGAAGTCTCATAAAGGACCCCTTGACGGCGGAGGTTTGCTCTCTCTGAGTGTATATTTTTTATAATGCAAACTTATATTTATTAATACCCTATGAATGTGCCTAATGGTTTTTTCATTCACTCCTTTAGGGCTTCGTTCTCCTATGGAAGAAGGCGAACGAATCCTTGCCGTGGGCAAACAGATCATCGACAATGACAGCAGCGATCGCATCAAACTCATCCTGGATGAAAATGACAATGGAACCACGCTTGTCATTACCAACGCACAGCCAGAGGATGCAGGGGGACTACTCTGTCAAATCTCTCCTATACCCAAGGAGCTTAACTCTCCAATACATCCGTATATAAGAGGTAAGAACATGGTTTTATTTTTTTAAATACGCGATTAATAAAATATAATTTCATTTGTACAAAAATTGAACTTGGCAAAATTATTAAACAACTACATAGCTCCATGGACAACTTATAGTATTATAGAGAAGATACTTAAATATACATTCAATATAAACACATGCTATGCATTGAATACTAGAGTACATAAAGTGCATTTAATATCGGACAATAACTAGCCAGTAAATGAAAAAAATCAAGCCTTCAATTTCCTACAAAATCCAAGTACATATATAATTTATATAAGACTAGTATGTATTAAATTTCAAATAATCTCTAATAAATTATAACAAATGATGTACTTAATTGTCCTTTGTTATGAATGTCCGATATTAAATGCATATGAAGAAGTCACAGAGCGGATCCATAAATAAAATTCTCTCTTTCTTATCTTCAGTACCGAATATCGATTGATACTTTAGATATAATAAAATCTACCAAATATCCATATCGATCGGTAGAAGGTATATAACGTATACAAAACCGGCGTTAGATTTTTCTACCGAATTCCAGTTCTGATAATAGTTATTAATGTCTGTAATAGACCCTTAGGTATATATATATATTATATATATATATATATATATATATATTGAGCCTCTAACAACACACAGTTAGTGGTCGCTAACTCAGGTTTGAAGAGCATTTATAAAGCAAATACCCCTCTCATTATCATTGTTAAGGGATCCAAGAGACAGGAGGAATCCCCTTTTTGCACTAGGATACACGCCCTCCATTATAATTGTCTCCTTACATCTACTATTCTAATTAGAAAAAAAAGTTATGCAAATGATAGAAGTCCATAGAGGAAGTCTCAGACGAATGAGGGTGAAAAACCCACTCTTTTTCAACCCCCTCTTTGATGAGGTTTGTTTACTTTCTTAGAAGAAGAGAACAAGACGTTACTAATGAATGAATAGAGAAAAATACGGGATCTCCTTGGATTTAAGGGGAAGAAGGATAGGAAAAAAAGCCCCACTTTACCTCTCCTATACCTATAAGCCCACCACCAGAACTATATCTGGTATCAGACGGTAGAGGTCTACTACTACTACTACCTAAAGAGAAAATAGTTTTATTATATAATAATATATATTTATATAAAAGGTTGGTTGCAAGGTCTGCATAATAAGGTCTGGCAATACAAAAATAAAAATTTAATCCTAGCAGTATAACTACTCAATGACGTCACTGGAGAACGAATATACATATATATATATATTTATAAATATATATATTTATTTCATTTATTTATTTATACACACACATATATATATTTATATATAGATAGAGAGATTGACATATATATAGATACATCGTTCTCCAGTGACGTCATTGAGTGTCACACTGCTACATGTTTGTTTTTGTATTGCCCAGACCTTATTATACAGACCTTGTTTGTATGTTTTATTCAGTTGGTCCCATAGAGATATAAAAACAGTGAGAGCTTATTGGACTAACCGTCATATTGCCCACATTAAACAAATATTTCTTTATAATCATCTTACGCTGACGTAGGTCAAATACTTGTTTATATGGGCAATGGCGATAGCTGAACAACGATGTTTCTCTGCTTTTGGAGGGAAGAGAAATACATCATTGTGTCCAGAATACAGCTGAAGTACGATGTTTATCTGCTATTGAGGGGATAAGCTATCTATATCATTTTTATATCTCTATGGCTGGTCCTTCAAGTAGAGCTTTTCTTTCTGATGCGACCAATTCAGCCATTTTTTCTTCGCATATTGCGGCCACAATCGTCATGTGATAAATTATCAGGCAGGAAAGTGCATTTGCAATAGCAGGAAGTAGCTCAAACAAATATGAGAATAGAGAGCTCAAGAGTAATGGGCCTCTATGGAATAAGTCGAAACTTACTTGCATATAATTAATTTACAAGCAGCCCAAGTAATGGAAAGAAACTTTAGTTTGGATAATAATCTATCAATCCGAAAATACTGAATTTTTTAGTGTGGTAATGATGGAATTCATTCATTCGTAGCTCAAAAGCAAGTAGAATTATACGTGTTAAAATTTATGTAAATGTCTCTTAATTTACAAATAAACATTATAGTTTAACTATTACTGCCAAAAAAAAACATACTTATAAAATAACAAATATATAAATAAATAAAATCCTTTAAGATGTAAATAACCAAAATCTTGGAAAACAAATAAAAATAATTCAGTCTTTAGGATTTTTTGAAAAAATATATATTTTAAGACTTTATTTGCTTAGAGTAGTTTAAATACATAAAAAACAATTGGTTTAAATTAAACTTTAAACATAAGTAAAAACAAATATTTAAACGATCATTAGAACAATAAAAAAACACTGTAAATTATTAAACACAGAAAAAAAGAAAGGCGTTAACAAAAGAAATCAATAAAGTATTTCTTAATATACACTTGTAAAGTTTTTTATTACTTAAAGAACTTATATTCTTCTTTGTCATCCTAATACTGGTTGAGGCACCCAAAAAATCACAACTCCTAGCAAGATATATTTTCAATAAACCCACTAAAAGTGCATGTTTAGGGATCAAACTTTGTAAGTGCAGGGATTTATGTCATCATGCAATAAGCATTACAAGGGTTTGCATAAGGCTTTAAACATGTTCGGCTTAACAGTAATAATAAAAACAAAATCATCATTAGCTTTCCCTTGCTATAGAAACATTCACTCTTATCATAGAGCTTGCATATACAATTTTATTATCTCTTGCCTGTGGTTGCGGTAGTGAGATGATGATGATGACGATTCTCTTTCTTTAAAGTCTTTCATGACCCATTTGTCGGCATGATGAATTTATCGTCATATCCATTTATCGTCACATATGGACGAACAATAACTATTTAAAAATCCTCCTGAGTGCAATCACTTTCTTTATTTTTATTATTATGTAAATATAACACTATTTGAACGATTAAACAAAAAACTAAAAGAAAATCCAGCAAAAAAACTGGTTTTCTATAAAGGTTCCTCAAATTATGTCGGAATTAATAACGTTTTTGATAGGTAAACATA
>CP045910.1:4475091-4488621 GCA_013387185.1 Caligus rogercresseyi
AAGATCTTGAGGAGAGAAGATGCTCTTGACTTGAAATCAATATAATAATAGTAATAATAATAGAGTTCTGTTCGCTGAGTCACTATTCTATAAACAAGGCGCTATTATTCGTTATCTCCCATACCATAAGGGAGGATGATTTTAATTAAGCGTGGAGTTGTTTTTTCTTCTTCTTCTTCTTCAAGACCCTACAATGTTAATACATAATCATCATTTAATAATTAAAAGTGTTGTGTCATCTGGTTTCATTTACGTGTTTAGAAGAGGCTGAATCATGCCGTTTTTGGAGTCACTTTTTTCTCTTAAAACTACCTTTTATATCAGATGTACGACTGTTGTTAAGTATATTATCTCCTCGTTTTTGGAATATAATAGTTCCTTTAAATTCTTGGATTTAATGGTTTCTTTGTAAATTATTAGAAGAAATAAAATATTTATGTTTAATACATATCAAAGTGTGCTGGTGCCATAGAATGTAAGATATAGAGAGCTTATTGACTCGTCAGAGAAATACGTCATGTGTCAAGAATATAGCTGAACGATATGTTCTGCATAGAGGTATAAAGATATAAAGGGAGCTCGATAGCCGTGCGTGCTAAGGCTGTTCAACTCTCAATGTTGGGGGCGCAGGTTTCGAATCCCGAGAGGGGATGGTCATTTTTGGTCTACCTCATTGATAATCCTAGGTTCGATAGACTAATTTTAACGCTATAATGCTTATTATATCCTATCGGATGCAATTCGATCGAACCATATAGCAAAAAAAAAAAAAAAAAAAAAAAAGATATAGAGAGCTTATTGGACTCGTCAGAGAAATACGTCATTGTGTCAGAATATAGCTGAACGACGATGTTTCTGTGCTATTGGAGGAAGAGAATACGTCACTGTGTTATGTTTATATTTCTATGATTCTATCTCTATGATCAGCTTACGATGAAGTAGTATCAATTACTTGGTTCATAGTAGACACACAGAAACAATAGAACCTTGTTACCTCCGCCGAAGGAGGTATTGTTTTCACTGTGTTGGTTTGTTAGTTTGTTAGTTGGTGGTTTGTTTGTCAGCAGGATAACTCAAAAAGTACGGAACGGATTCGGATGAAACTTTGTGGAGTTGTTGGAAATGCCAAAGGAACAAGTGGATTAATTTTGGCATCTCTGAGTGTAGAATTAAGATGCAAATGAGTTAAATACTAATAAATATTTCAAGTTAGCCTACTCTGCCAATAGATGTCGCTGTGCTGTGAAATCGGGTGCGGGAGCGTCTTCCTCTCGGAATTTCCGTCGAGGGGAACCCTCCCCCGTCCCTCAACGCCGCCCCAGTCGTGAAAAATTCGCCTCGGAAGGCTCATAAGGACCCCGTGACGGCGGAGGTTTGCACTCTCTGAGTGTATATATGCCTCTAGTTTTCTCTGCTATTGAGGGAATCAGCTCTCTATATCTTTATGGATGGTGCTTATAATAAACAATTGAAGGCAACAATTTTTTTATTATGTTTTTCTTGATATGATTCGATGTAAGATATTTTTTAAGAAAGTTACTTTATGTTTTTTGGTTGACACAAAACAATTTTTCAAATTTTTGAATAAAACAAAAGCAATCGAACTTCTATTTTGAAGTGCTTAGAATATTTGTCCAAATGTTTGTGTCCAATGCATTTTAGCTTTTGGGGTGGTTGATATAAGACAAAAAAAAGTGGAATGAAGTATGGGTTAACCAATAAAACGCTAGAGCTCCTTACACATATATTCACGCTCAGTTTTGTATGCTAGGAATATCACTTATTTGAACGATAAATATATTTTCTTTTTTTCATATTTGAGAACAAAAAATATACTTTTCTTTTAAATTATGCTTTATATTAAAAGACTTTTTCATGATAGGATTTGGCCCGAGTGTTAAAAATGTGTCTTCTTTTTGTTACATAATAGACGAAGGAATAATCCTTCAAGCGAGATTTTATTGGTAAATGCAATCAAGCACTGGCTTTTTAGCCTTTAAAATGACAACTAAATATATATATTCTAGACAATTTCATATAGAGCTTATAAAAAATACATTTCTAACAACATATGTTGAGAAATTCTTTATTATTTAAAAAATATCCACATTTTAATGGGTTCTAGGAATATTTGTTTAAAACACTTATGTACAAGGAATTTATAATAACGCATTTAACGTACAAGGAATTATTGATTATAGGAATTTTGGATTAAGACACTTTTGTATAAAATGCATTTTTAAAGGAATCTAGGAAGCTGGGCCAAAAGTCAGTAGTTTGCCTTTAATATGCATTTTATACAAATGTGTCTTTATCGAAAATTCATATTATCAATAATTCCTGATACAAAAATGCGTTATAAGAAATCCTTATGCATAAGTGTTTTATACAAATTTTCCTAGAACCATTTTAATGAATACAAAAATAGATTGATTTATTGCATAAACTATATATTGGTGCATATTTCATACTAACGTCACTCTTTTCTATTCCTTCCAGGTCGTGCCGGGAGTGCAAGCATCAAATCCGACCCCAAGGGCATGGCCTACGAGCAGTTAAGCCTCTCCTGGGTCGCCGAGAGCTACACGCCCATCACAAAGTTTAAGCTCCAGTACAAGCTTCGGAGTCCTCCCTAGCCACTGGAAATGCCTGGAAGGAACTGGAGATCCCGGCCTCACACATGGACCAGGAGTTCTACGAAGGCTCCTACACTCTCTCTGACCTCTCACCGCATCCGTCTACCTTGCACGGATAGCGAGCAGTAATGACTACGGATACAATGACTTTGGGGAAGCCTTCAAGTTTGCCACGAGAGGAGCCGGTAAGTTTATTAGGGTCGTTATTATTAAAGCGTTAAGTATCGGCTGCATAACGTAAAATTCTTCCTTTTTTTCCCCAAAGGAATTGGACAAAGGAATTTTAGTTCTTCTTTAGGCCGAGAGGGGCGCTGCTTTGATGCTAGAGCTCTTTGAAAATAAGTCCTTTTATTATTTATATTTGGAGACGTTTTTTATCTTGATATATTCAAATCATCAAGCTTAATCCCTTTAAACGGTTTTAAATAGGATTGTGTTGACGTAATTTCATGGACTAGCGACATCTAACGTTAAAGAAAATAACCAAAAATTTGATCAATTTGTTACTATTTACTTTTTCCTTGCATGCGCTTACTTATCACTCTGTTACAATTTACAATCACTCTGAAATCCACGTTACATTATGCGTCACCTTCGCTGAGATTGAATGGCCCAGTGGATCAATCCTCTGGTTGCCAGGGTCTTCTTAAAAACATAAAAAAGTTAAATTGTGTCTAGTCGTGAATAATAATAAAAAATAGCTAATCCCTTCAGACTCTTTTTACTCTTAATTAAAACATCATTCTGCGTTGCACCACCCCTCTCAATAATATATACACTGCGGAAGTATAAAAAAAGAATGATAACTTTTGTGTCTCCAACAATATAAAAACTTTTTGACAAGAATATAAACACAAGAAAACTCTAGCCTCAGGGGGGGGGGGGGGGGGTAAAGAAATAACAAAAAATATGTTGAACAAAGCGCGCACTCTTAAAAGTACAAAGTTAATTTCCATCCAATTTATCTAACTCCTCATTTTTTTTTGTACCCAGATCCCATCCAGAAGCCAATCAAGGGCACGAACGGATGCGGCGGTCCCCTCGGTCTTTCAACCCTTCTACTCCAAGCCACCTCTGGACTACTCCTCTGCTTAGCCACATCACAACTACTCTAAGAGTACGACCGCAGTGAGAGAAACACGAATAAAAATACTTTCTCGCAGTTGCTCATTCACAAATTCTTATTTTTGATTTTCTTCCCTCAAAAATCTTTTCCCCGAAACTATAATTCTTAACAAAACATGCTTTAAAAAGATGAAGAGGAAAAGAATAATGAGAATTGTATCATCTCATCCAAAGAGTGGGCTTTGTAGTTGTTATTATTATTAATAATAAGAACAGCTCGGGCACTTTTTTGGGATGTTTTATATTATTATTATTAAAGATGTTAGTCAAAGCATCTTTGTTTTTTTACTCCTGAATTAAGTCATATTTTAACCTCCGGTTTAAAAAAAAAAGAGTGTAACACAACTATTGTTTACGTATCTCTCTCTATATATATTTACATAATATTGAACCATAGAAAAAGGCCTATTTTTTCTTGTTTTTCGTGTATAGTAGTTTTTCTTTCTTTTCCTACCATTTAGAGATATTTTCTATATATATTCCAACTCATTCCTCACCTTTTCTACCAAAATAACTCTCCCCAAACAACCCGCCCTCATGTCCTCAATAAAAACACGCGCCGTATTTGTATTAAATCCACGTTTATATACAAAAATTTCTTATTTATTTTGGTTTTTTATTATTTTTATTATTATACCTTTATTCATATTCAAAATGCATAAACTGATATTAAATACGTTTCATAAATTGTCTGTATTTCATAATAAAAAGTGAATTAAATGTTTTTTCCTTCTGTTTTTTTTCAAATCGTGTTATTATTTATTCATTGTGTGTTACATAGAGATAAAAAGATATAGAGAGCTTATTCCTTTCAGATGTGTATTCTGTGTGTCCAATATACATCGTAAGCTGATTATAGAGATTGAATCTATCTCTATGATCAACTTACGATGACGTAGTATAAATTTCTTTGTTTATATTGGACACACAGAATACAGCTGAACGATGTTCTCTGCTATTGAAGGGAATCAGCTCTCTATATCTTCATATCTCTATGGTGTGTTACAATTCTTATGAATGGGTAACTGACTAACTAAATTTTATAAATAAACTTTTTTGCTACTGTGGGTGGTAACATGTTTGTTGATCGTTTTGACCTATTTTGTCTGGATGCAGCAGACTCGTCGACGTTCCAGAAAAATTGACGTTCGTCGTTCGTTTACCAAAAGTTATCGTTTCTTTTAATTTTAAAATTGAATCGTTCATTGCTCGTTTTTTCTCGTCATTCTGAATAAGTTTTTATTCTGAAAGGAAATTTAACCCATGAAAATGAAAATCTTTGTCGTTTGTTTTTGCGCCAAAAACGAACGATAAGATTTTTTGTTATCGTTCGTCAATTTTTTGGGACGTTCGTTACATATCAACGACAAATCAACAAGTTGGATGTTATAATATACTCTTGGACAAATGTGGTGTTATATCACATTTTAGTGACTTGTTTGTTTTTAATCAACGTTATTACGGGTCTGATTGAAGTTGTATGAACGAGATATACATATATTAATAGACTGTTTCATTGAGTTGATGGACTCTGAGTTCAGGTCAACATGACACAACGACACCCAGCTCACACTTCCAGAGCAACCCTCTCCTCATTTAATCCCTTTTCTCGTTAGGGGCTTCCTTAACGACCCCCCTTTGAAAAGTATGCTGGGAAGATGACTTGGATGACTAATCTTACTTTAATATTAGGTCGTCAGCTTTCATTTACAGTTAGTTATTAGTGTAGTGTGTCATAAGGCAGGCATTTTGTAGAAGAGATCCATTTTATTATAAAGTTGCAAATAGGAGGATCACAATCAAGCTCTGTATAATAGGTCTGGGCAATCCAAAAAACAAACATGGAGCAGTGTGACTAAGTACTATGGGATTGTAATCGACCACCGACCTTATTAAGGTGAAAATACTCGCCTAATACTTTCGTAACCTTAATCTAAGGGTATGCGCCTACTTTAAACCGGGTGTCACATGGGTTTAAAATCCACCGCCGACTCTTCTTTAGGAGAAAACCCCGGCCTAAAAAATATATACCCTAATTTAAAGGATTGCACCGGCCTCAGCTGGGTGCTATATGGGTTCAAAATCTACGGCAGACCCTTCTGGGTCGTAAAAAAAACCCAGCTCAAAGAGTTTTTCAGACACTAGGCCGGGTATTTTTCACCTTAACAAGAGTCAGTGGTCGATTACAATCCCATAGTACACCCGCAGAACAGCCAAGGCTAGGTGTGCAAAACTCTTAGGCTGCGTGTCTTTTCTCCCTAAAGAGTGTCAGCAGTAGATTTAAACCCCATGGTACCCCCGATTAAGCGAACGAGATTAGGTCTACAAAGTAAAAAAATAAATGGCGCGGAAAACGCTTCACTACAAAAAGCTATGCGACAAAAATACCGACGAAACAAAGACGAACGACGAAAATACTTCACTACAAAAAAGCTTGGCGACAAAAATACCCACGACAAAAAGAAGAACGACAAAATTGACTGACTATAAAAGGCAAGCGATGTATTTACCCGTGACAAAAAAAAATGGCTATAAAAGGTCCACGACAAATTTACACGCGATGAAATTACAGTAAACCGTTTTCTATATTTAGGTTCACTTATTCCTCTCAAACACTTGCCTACTCATGTATTTTGACCGTTTTTCTATCTACACACAGGGAAACGGCTCAATATTGGACGAACGAATAATACAGGAACCATAGCTTTAATTACAACAACGCTTAGAATTCCTTCCCCTTATTTATTTGAAAAAAAATATTCCTTTTGATTTATAATGTGGTGTGAAGGAAAAAAATAATTCTCTCTCTCTCTCATCAAGGAAAGGTATTTCATTCTTTAGGGCATAGTTTACTGTGTTACTATGTAATAATGGTAATAAAAGCAAAGTATAATGGAAACACACACATATTTTTGAACTGAAGTATGTATATAAAATATAATATACATAGTTCTATTAAGAAAAAAATGAATTAAATATAATGGTGGTAACAAGGCGGAGGGGTGAACCCTCTATGTTAACTTTTTTTCTTGTTATTGTTCCTGTAGCTGGTCAAAGTAAGGGTGAGGATCGTATTAACTGCTATATATTCAATAAAAGAAGGAAATAAAATATTCAAACTCGTAACTGATAGGATCCATCTAGTTTACTTTTATGACGATATATATATATATATATATATATGACTTGTTGAAGTTTGCGAAAAATTGTAGTTGGCCAAAAGTTATCATTCAACGTTCGTCGTTCATCGTGAATTTTAAATTGAATCGTTATCGTTCGTTTGTCGTTCGTCATTCTGAAAATAATTGACGACGTTTTCTTTTATAGCAAGAAATTTCATAAAAAAGTGATATAGATATAGATATATCGAGAAACGACCGGACTGAAATTTTTCAAGCCGGGCCAAAACCACGCCGGACTATATTATTTTTTCGTTCCTTCGACCTTCTAAAGTGACGACATTTTTTTAGAAAGTGTTTCCAAAAAAAAAAAAATCAGAAAAGTGATGACGTTTTTTTTTTTTGAAAAGAATATTTCGAAAATTCCTTTCTAAAAAAAATGTCACTTTATGAATGACAAACGAAAGAAAATATTTAAGTCCGCCCGTGTCTAAAAACACGGGACCTGGGCCGGGTACCCCGTCGTCTCTGGTGTATATACCTATATTTATCTCTATAATAAAGTAGAATTGTCTGTCTGTCTGTTACAAGTAGGCGGCCACATGCCTGGGCCAATTCAGCTCAAAATTTGCTGCACGTCGCTTATCATCTGGGAAGGACATGAGAAAAAATAAAGGCCTTAAGGCCCACTGTGCTAGAAATGGCCTTTTTCATTTTTTGACTATAAAGCGATTTTTTCATAAATATGTTTGAAGAACTTTTTTTTTCTAAGAACTTTTCTCGCTGCATGTTGGTAGTATCTTCAAAATTGATGAATTGTCGAAAATAAAAAGGGAGAAAGCATAATGCATCCATAGACATACCCGAGCAAGGCAGAGTTTCACAGAGAGCGCTCAAAGTTAACAAACAGTTTCTCTCTCTCTTCCTATTGTCGCAACCAGATCAATCTCGAGCACGCCGGGCACATTGCTAGTATATATATATATTAATATATGCAGGCTTGTGACGTTCTGCTTTTTTTGCGTTCAGCGTTTCCGTTAGCGTTCAGCGTTCAAATATTTAAAAACGTGACGACGTTTTTTTTTTAGAAAGAATCTCCAAAAAGTGATGACGTTTTTTTAGAAAATAATTTCCGAAAAAAGTGATGACGTATATAGATGTATATATATATATATATGACTATATAATGTATATAAAATATATATATATGTGCGTGTGTGTATTGATTATAAAAACCTGTCGAGAAACTAAATCGATAGCAAAAAAATCACCCAGCATAGTTTCTTTTCATCTATGAATTCAATATACACAAGAGTCAATGAAGCCAACCGGAAACCAGGATACATACTTGCTACATATACATATATATTTGTAGTCGTTTGATCTCTTTACCTTTGGCAGCTGCCACATAATTTCGTTTCCTCAAACCCCTTCCTGAGCAATTCCTAGAGCGGTTTATTAATATAATATTTTAAAACGGCATATAGAAGTCAATTCAAAACTTTCAATTTTTAAGTCCTTTGATGCCTCATTGCTTTGTTTTCTTTAAGTATAACTAAAACAAATTCCTTAAGTATTTATGTTCTTTAAAAAACTTCTAATGAACCCCTTCCATTCTTATTTACAATCATTTTGTACATCAAAGTAGCAGGTAATTTAGGATCGATTGAAGGCAAAAAAACGTGATGAAAAATGAGTCTTTTTTTTTTCTTTTTAAGAAAAATAATAACCCCTTGAACCCATTACCCGACTGTGAGTGCAATTTCCAAGACCCGTGTAAATTATCTACTATGGTTCTTAATTGAAGGAAAAAGAAATTGATTCCATGTATATAATGTCGATATAACATTATATATATGATATCTATATTATTAAAAATTGAAGCACTTTCTTCTTTTGTTATTGGGCCAATATTTCCTTGGTAAGTACAGAGACTTATAAGTAGAGTACCGTCGTAAGAACGTAAGCGTTAAAGTAAAGTAGCGCATGCAAGGAAAAAGTAAACAAACCAAAAATTGGCCAAATTTTGGTTATTTTCTTTAACGTTAGATGTCACTAGTCCATGAAATTACGTCACAATCCTATTAAAACCGGTTCAAAGGATTAAACACTCAAACCCCTTTTTCTAGATAAAAAACGTCTCCAAATATAAATAATAGAAGGACTTTGTTATTATTTCAAAGAGCTCTAGTACCAAAGCAGCGCCCTTACGGACTAAGAAAACTAAAATTTTGGCCAATTCCTTTTGGGAAGAATTTTATGTTATGCATGGGCTACTTTACTCTAACGCTTTAGTAATAACTGTCTGTGTAGCAGCTGACTCAAACAGTCAGGCTCAAAACATTCAATATTTATCGAGAAGTTGTAAATAAACATTATCTATTGAGATACTTGCTACGTCATCGACAGCTGATCATAGAGATAGAATCAATAGAGATATAACATAACACAATGACGTATTTCTCTTCCCTCCAATAGCAGAGAAACATCGTTGTTCAGCTATATTCTTGACACAATGACGTATTTCTCTGACGAGTCCAATAAGCTCTCTATATCTTTATATCTCTATACCTCTACCCAGTTAGATACTTTGAATGAAATGGTCATTAAATTGTAAATTTAAGAAACACAGGAAGCATAGATGCCTTTATTATCCAATGTATTGATAATAAAATGAGCGCCTCAACTCCACCTCCTGGATTATTAATGTTGACATTGTAAGTTTGACTCGTCCGAGGAGGATAAGGTTAATTTACTCAATGGACTAATTTGGATGCTATTAATGTTAATTCATTACAACATGGATACTTCCATAATTCCATCGAACCAATAGTAAAGATATGTTATATTGTCTAAAAATGCATCAATACAACTCTTCCTCATGAGAACGGAGTTGCTAAAGCTGCCAGACAAAGAGCGACACTTATTGCAAGGTTGGCTCTCCACCTTCCTAGAGGAGAGTACTTAAGGCAACTGGCAAGAGGTCTTTTAGTTGGAAAAATTTGCTACGCAGCAGCTGCTGTCATTCCCCCACGTCTTGGATGTGAGACTTGGGAAGTCCGTCCTCTGCTGCGTACAAATCAGTACAAGTATCTATTAATGACGCGGCCAGATCCATTACAGGAATAAAGAGGACTGACCACATCCGCATTTCTGACCTACTTCGCAAAGCAGGTCTTCCGTCAGTGAATGAGATCGCCGTGAGAGCTGTAGCCCTAGTAACATGGAAAGCTTACTCCAGCTCGGATGGAGGGTGCGGTGAGAGAAGTCTAATCGGCAAAACCATTTTTCCTCACGCACCAACCTACCATCAGAAAACAACAGGTCGAGCCGATCAAAGTCGCTGGGCATCATCCCCTGTCCACTTAAAGTAAAGGAAAAAACGTTTTCCGCCTTCGCCGCCGATCTGTGGAATTCGTTTCCCGAGCTGAGGTCCGCCCCCACACGTGGTGCAGCACGGTAGTTGCCAAAAACATTTCTAAAATAGCGCCAATATAAAGTCCTCTTTTGTTTTTGTCAAATGACTTTGCTTTGTTATTTATTTTTTTGGGATTTTATTGTATATTATGTGTATATATATATTGTTGTTTTTACATAAGTTTTATTTATATATATATATATTTTTTTTTTAAACATTATTCTTTACGCCATAACTAGTTGAAAGAACTAGGTGTATTTTTAAGGATGAATAAGACGATTACACACACACATGTTATTATTATTTAACCCAAAAATTATATATTTACATTTTGTTTTTTATTACTTACAACCAAATACTTTTAAAAATGTTAACGTCACATCAGTAGACGAATAAGTACAGTCGCTACTTCGCCCCTCGACATCTCGCAGTTCTTTTACTACGTGACGACGGCTTGGCTCCCGTTTTTTCACGGCCAAACGTCCCCATATGAACTCAATGGCAGAATATATATCAACATCGCGACTCTCATATATATCGCGGTGGTCGTGTAGTGAATCCGGGCCGTCGCGACTATGCGAGGGACGACTGTGTTTGATTTCCTTTGACACGAAAGCTCAGAGTGTGGTGACAGAAAGGCCGTTTTGCTTATTTACGAAAGTTGACATTATTTAAAAAAGGGAATATAATTTAAAAAAGATGGATATAATAGAATATTGTATTATGGGTCAAAAGTAAATCTAATGAACCAATTTTCTGTTTCAAACAAAAACATATTTTTCTGTATGATTTTTGTTTACGGATATATGAAACAAGGATTTTTAGCAATAGAAAAAGTAGTCTCGAAATAAGTGTAATTTATGTTTTGGTTTATTAAACTATTTTATTGTTTTTGTTTCTTGTTTAGCTCCTAGATCGCCCCATCACACCGGAACTTAATCCGGTATCAGGGATCGTGAACTGTCTAGGAAGTACTAATTTTATTTTTAAACAAATTTAGTATATTCTTGAAGTGCGTATGTACCTTTGCGTGAACTTTGCAGTGTAAGTATTTCCCACAGTCCAAGCAGGAGAGAAAAACTTGTAGCAGCACACACGGATGCAATTCTAAGGCACCATTTATGTAAATAAAAATTGCAGCAGCCCAGAAGACTTAGTAGTGTTGTGTCGGTCCCAATAATTCGGTCCAGTCCTGTCTTAGGACCGGTCCTATCGGTCCTTAGAACTGTCGGTCCTTGAGATTGGTCTTAGGACCGTCGGTCCTGAGATTGTCTTTTGTCGTCCTTAATTTTTCATAAAATGTTGAAAGAGTATTTATTTATACTTCTAACTGCTAATATTATACGTATATATTCTATTATACTGGCGGTTAATTCAATTGCAACAAAGGGATAATAATATTTATATTAGACAATTTGGATTTTTTAAATCATATCATAGGCTTTTCAGTGTATTCATAGTCGGTCATTAATCATATAATGTTTCTGTAATATAATTAATTGACAACCTTTCGGTTTACACCACTATAGGCAATTTTAAGTATTGTCATAAAATCGAATATTTACTTTGTTGTAATAATAATCACTTTTAGCGAACAAGCTGTTTTTATTTCCATTAATCGTGTTTAGAAAACGATTTCCGAGTGGTAATCTTAACGATCCACAATCTTGCACTCAGAAATCCAAGTTCAAGTTTAAATTGAATAGATAAGTTTTTTTAGATCTTTAGATCAGTTTCAAGTATATATAGATGAAGTCGCAAAAGAATTGACAAATATAAAACCAATCCCAAAATAATGTCCCCCAGCCCCACCAACCAGCAAATAGAAAATTTTATCCATTTGTATAATTTTAAGATACATTTAGTTTGCCTAATCATCTACTAACATTGTGTATACCCTCCTCAAAACTTCGCCAATCATCTTTTACGAAGACTAAAGAATCCAAATCTTGTTGGGGCTAAAAGTGCCTGGCAGATTCTATAACCACTTTTTCACATTATTACCTCCGCCGAAGGAGGTATTGTTTTCACTGGCGTGGTTTGTTGGTTGGTTTGTTAGTTTGTTGGTTTTTTTGTCAGCAGGATAACTCAAAAGTACGGAACGGATTCGGATAAAAACTTTGTGGAGTTGATGGAAGTGCCAAAAGGAACAACTGATTAATTTTGGCATCTATGAGTGCAGAATTAAGATGCAAATGAGTAAATACTAATAAATATTTCAAGCTAGCCTATTCTGCCAATAGATGTCTCTGTGCTGTGAAATCGGGTGCCGGAGCGTCTTCCTCTCGGAATTTCCGTCGAGGGAACCCTCCCCCGTCCCTCTACGCCGCCCCAGTCGTGAAAAATCCGCTTCGAAAGGCTCATAAGGACCCTGTGACGGCAGAGGTTTTGAACTCTCTGTGTGTATACATGCCTCTAGTTTATATTGTGTTTCTATAGAAAAGATGATTAGCAAATCTGGAGCACATCCCAGAAAAATAACAAGGGACCTAAAGGAGCCAGAAATCTATTATGGAACGAATCAGCAAGTATTATAGGATTATATAATACCACCGACTAAATAATAATATGTGTTGTAGCGTTCGGGATGAAGAACTCTACCCTCCCTTCCAAATACCAATCCAAAACCCTTTCTATATATGGTATAAGTGATTTAACCAATCGTTTACGCCATCCCCTCACATATTTATTTTTATCCTTCCATGAACGTCTAACAAAGATCAAATGATGCCATCGCAGAAAGATCTAAGTCATTCAGACGCAACTATTATTATCATCATATTTTTCTTGATAATGTGATTATAATATTCTTCTTCGTAAAGAAGAACTCCCCCTCTGTCTGAGGTGAAGTCTATGAATAAAGGATCAAGCAGAGTGGAAAATTTATAAATCATGCCGCGTTATGAAGTTGCTTTTTTGATTAATCATATCTCTATTATTATGGCTTAAATCACTATTATTATGAAAAGAAAAAGAAAGAAAAAAAGTTGGCATGATCTTTAAAAATTGGTGGGAAATGCTACTACAGATCTACAATACATTTTTTAAAAATGAATACAAGCAACAGGTGTGCTTATTTTGGATATTCATTTAGATGCTAACCCAGGTGGGGGGGGGGGGCAGAACTCATGTAAACAAAGAGGGATATTCCAATAATAAGAAATGTGACGTCATCACTTAGACGATTTGCCTGTATATCTAATACCTACAACACCATCTAAATAATAACATA
>CP045910.1:4496314-4506575 GCA_013387185.1 Caligus rogercresseyi
GGAAAAACGTATTTTCTATTTTTCAGTTATTTCACTTCATAGGCAAGTACACCTCATGATTATTTCTCAAAAATTTACCTCTTATAATCACCTGACAAAATGAACCACAACAACTAACTATATGTGAGGTCATATTTTCCATATTAATACTTTGAATAATGGCAAAAAGCTTCAGAAAATGACCAATGGGATCCTAAAGAGATGGGCTAATTTATTTAGCCGTCGATGAATAGCAACTATTGCTGTTGGTAAGTGTAGCATATATAACCGGTTATCTGACATCTTCTACCTGTCATCCAAGAAAAATATATGTTGTTGGACCTCTTTCCCTTATATATTTTTGCTTATGAATAATAAAGCTAGGGATACCACTATTGTAAAAAAAATTAAGGACTTGCCCTTCGGGTATGGGTAGGTTTGGAGCTAGTTTGTGAGTGAAACAGACCTTAAAGAATATAAGAGAGGAGAGCCAATAATATTCTGTTTGTACAAACATTCCTCATAAAAAGTTTGACTTTGTACAAAGATATGTTAAGTTACATGAGATGCTTTTTTTTTTATATTTCTTTAACTCCCACTCCTCCTTTTCTTTTTATTTTTTCCTCTCTTTACCTTAAAATGTAGGGGGTTCAAATCAGACAAGGTCTGATTTTCCCCTTCATTTCTGGTCTCCATCACTTTGCAAATAGTTTTATTAGGTCCGTCTTGACCAAGGATTCCATAGGTACCTTCAAGTTCAAATTTGACCATAAATGGGAGGAGATAGCGTTGTGGACATACAGACGGACAGAGATTGGTGAATTAATATATAGATGAAAATGTTCAAAAGTGCATTTTCCAGGGACTTAATCAAACAGTTTCAAATATATAAAATCTAGGGCATCTTTCATAGAGAGCAAACGCTTGTTTTCGTATGAGATATATATTCGATATATATATATTATATATATATAAGATATCATATAATATATAATATATATATATATATATATATATATATATATATAATATTAGGGTTGTTCTTATTTTTCAAAAGTTTGAAATGTTAGAACATTGTGGATTTTCTGTTTCTTGGTGATAAAAGAAGACGACATACAAAGTTTGAACAAAATCGGTCAACATACGAGGTCGCGCAACGAGGTCAAAGTTTTAAAAATTTAGTAAAAATATAGTTTTTCGCAAATTTCTTCAAAATGGTGGACGTTACAGACTTCAATAATTATTAATTTAAAGGAAATCTAATTTACTACCAGACGTATGTTTGATGTTTTTTAAAAAAAACAAAGTTTTCAGTAAAAACAAAGCAAAAAAGGGAGTGAGTATTGTTAGCTTATTCATAGCTTTTTTGTATCAATTAACTTCACTCGCCTGTAGAAGATGACTTGTTCGCTTCAGAGTAAAATAGTACTTTTAAGTTTAGTAAAACTTTAGATGATAAATCCAAAAATGACCTTGGTTGCATTCTATCAATTCAGAATTCAGTACAATCTGAGTTTACATCATATGATTCAGAGCCTGTATTGACCTATAAGAAATCGATTATGAAAAAAATAATAATAATGTGTTTCTTAGATTTGCGTCAAGGTATCCTCTCAAAATTTTACTTTGTCTCTGACGCATTATAATCCATTATATGCGTCATTTTGTACGCGAGATAGGCTTTTTTAATGTACATATAACTCTCTACTTATTAAATTGACATGATTTAGTATACCAAAATATTAAAGCTGGTAACCAAGCTTTCATTTGATATGTTTGGTGTTCTAAAAATCGCTATACTTTAAGAGATATAAGCAAATACGTACTCTCCCCCAAAAATTGATCTTTTGATATGAGAATATACGATTACCATTGGTATACTGTTAGTGTTACTGGATAGAAGAGAGAAAGAGAAGGGAGGGAGTATTTTGCCTCACTTCTCTCCCTTCTTTTTTTTCTTCTATCCTGCAACAGTAACTGCTGTTACCAAATGGCAATTGTAGTTTCTCAAATCAAGGATCAAATTGCGAAAAAAATATATTTTACTAAATTTTAAAACTTTGACCTCGTAATGTTGACCGATTTGTTTTCAAACTTTGTATGTCGTTCTTTTATCACCAAGAAACAGAAAATCCACAATGTTGCTAACATTTCAAACTTTTGAAAAATAAGAACAACCCTAATATATATAATATATATGTATTAGCTTGATTTGAAGAAATCACGACAATTTTGTAAAATAGAAAAAATCACATTTTTTCATTTTGAACAATATAATGTTTATTTGTGTAATTTTAAGTATTTACTCCAGTTTAAATGTAAATAACATTTTTCTGTATGTGTTTTTTAGAACACAAAGAGACTGAGTGAACTCCTCTACCAGAGGCAACGTTCTTTGAAAAACTTATATTAAATAAGTAGATATATATATATATATATATATATATATTTATAGTAAATTAATAAAAGTAATGTTTTGAACCTGATATGAATAAAAGAGAATGCAGTCTGGCTATTCTATAAACGTATAGGAGTAGGGAGGAAGAAAAGGCCCTCTGAGCGTCCGGTATTTGCAACATAAAGGGTTATGCAGAGGTCATATCTAATACAAATTTATGTTTAAATAATATTACTTGGCATTATATATTATCAAACATGTATTGATATACTTCGTAGTTGCTTATAAGTCTCCATGAAATGTAGTAAGATGTATATATTTAATGTCTCAAAGCAAAATCATGGACAAGCTTCATGAAAGATGTTATGGTTCGAATAGAAAAGATTATTAAATGGGTCCCAATCTATCGGAGTAAATATAATAAATAGATACTGGAACGAAAAGAACGGCTTATCAAGAGAATAAAGAAGGACTCTATAATAATTAATGATACACCAATAATTACCTCCGCCGAAGGAGGTATTGTTTTCACTGGCGTTGGTTGGTTTGTTGGTTTGTTTGTTGATTTGTTGGTTTGTGTGTTAGCAGGATAACTCAAAAAGTACGGAACGGATTCGGATAAAAACTTTGTGGAGTTGTTGGACATGCCAAAAGGAACAAGTGATGAAATTTGGCATCTCTGAGTGCAGAATTAAGATGCAAAATGAGCTAAATACTAATAAATATTTCAAGTTAGCCTACTCTGCCAATAGATGTCGCTGTGCTGTGAAATCAGGTGCCGGGAGCGTCTTCCTCTCGGAATTTCCGTCGAGGGGAACCCTCCCCGTCCCTCTACGCCGCCCCAGTCGTGAAAAATCCGCCTCGGAAGGCTCATAAGGACCCCGTGACGGCGGAGGTTTGCACTCTCTGAGTGTATATTGCCTCTAGTTGCTCTTGCTTTCTTAAGGATGTCTTAAAATTTATTAATCTGTCTAGGAACTCTTATTTTGTGTGTACTTTTAGGTTCAGTGTTTGTAATGTCAATCCTATAATGTTTTACGTCCATGTCTCATAAGAGAACCTCATTTTCTCACTAAGGGGTACTATCTGTCATAATAAAGCTATTATAATAGTCCTTATGAAGAGGCTTAAATATATGACACAGTATTCCTCCCGTGGGAACCATTGACAGCTGTTCAATAGTAATGAAGCAAGCAGGCTTAAACTAAAGCGTTAAAGTAAAGTTTTGATGCAATTAAGCATCTCACATTTGCAGCTGTTAAGGATTGAACGTCATCAATTACTTAGAGAGAAGAAGTTCATCCTTAAGTTAAATAGTCACAAGCGTTAAAGTAAAGTAGCGCATGCAAGGAAAAAAGTAAAAAAAAAAAATTGGCCTAAATTTTGGTTATTTTTTGAACGTTAGATGTCGCTAGTCCATGAAATTACGTCACAATCCTATTTAAAAACCGTTTTTTAAAGGGATTAAGTTTGATTTGAAATATATAAAATCACTACAACATTGTGCGAAATAAATGATAAAAGGATATTATTTTCAAGAGCTCTATCATCAAAGCAGCACCCCTTATGGACTAAAGAAGAGCTAAAATTTTAGCTAATTCCTTTTGGGGGAAAAGGAGGAATTTTATGTTATGCATGCGCTACTTTACTTTTAACGCTTTAGTTTAAACTATAATCGTCCATTCTTTCTCTTTGAGATCCTTAAGGAATATCAAAATAAAACTATACTATTTAACTTATATCAGTGATCACTAGGGCTGTCAAAATTGCTCAAAAACGACATTCGAATATTCGTTAGAAAAAAAATCACGAATTCGAACTAATTCGAATTTTTTTTTTGAAAAGAATTTCAAAGGAAGTGACGACTTTTTTTAAAAAAAAATTTCCAAAAAACGTGACGACGTTTTTTTTTAGAAAAGAGTAAAAGTGTTTTTTAACATTCGAATATTAATTTTCACGTTCGAATTCGCTTTTGGGATTCGAATTCGAACAACGAATATTCGTTGACAGCCCTAGTGCTCACTCCTTCTTTTCCCACTGAAACCGTTACATACAAATGCAAACCTATTGCTCAATATATATATATATATTATTTCATTACATTTATAGCCTGAATTCAAAGGTATTTTATGACCCCTTTCCTAATAAAATCCTTTAACAATAAAGAAATGGTCCGTAAGGCATTATTACAACATTACGACTTCTTGGTCATGTATAAAATATATTGTATGTATATACCTTCTTGATTTTTTTTGCACGGTCACTTCATGGCAGGCTAATATTCTTGGAATGAGTTTGCAATAAATAAACTTTGCAGAGGATTCATCATGAGTTACTGTGAACGTATATATTAGATAGATAGGAAGTTACCGATAGGTTACAAGGTGATAAAATAATAATACATGCAAACTGATGGTAAACGGGCAATTTGCTCGCAATTCAATATATAAAATGTATCATGTTTGTTAGAGCCTTGAAGGCCTTTCTAACATGTGGGCTTCAACACCGACCAAAGATAATAGATAATACAAGATGCAACAGAACGCAATGTTTAGATTCCTCTGATTAGAAAAGAAAAACTGAAACGTCACACATGACGTCACATTAACGATTTGTTATGATTTATGGCTTAAAAATATCTATATCTCTTTCTTTTCTATCAATCTCTTCTGTGTTTGATAGAAAGGACTACTACTTTTATGGACTAGTGAAAAATATAAATAATAATCTAACCTTCCAGATGTTAATAAATTGGCTGAGTTGATGGTGTAAGTATTAAATATACAGGCAATTTGTCTCAGTGATGACGTCAAATTTTTTTAAATATAAAAATATCAATCTTTGTTTACATGAGTTCTGCCCCCCCCCCCCTGACACCGACCCATGTTTGATAGTTGAAAATTGGATTAAAAAAAGGGCCCACCGGATCACAATTCCACGTCAATGGACCCTCGAGTTACATCGTCCATGGACAATTTTCCTAGTACCAAAAATAATATATGGCATACTTCATTTGCTTACCCTTAATATTTTGCTCATAGTTTTGGCCACTACTTGTATCATCATCATTCCGTGGACATGCCCGACTACCCGACTCTCTGTATAAATGATCATTATTCTAATGTTTCGGGATCCCTCCAAAGAAATTTTATATTCCTGTTTCATCCGAGAAGAAGTCTAGAATATGTAATGGGGTTCTTGGTGCTTAAACATTTCTTTGCGTGACGTCAGAGATAGGGCAGAATAGTCTTTCATTTTCTCTTTCTAGGTCAATGTTAATTTAGACAGCTGTATCTATTAATTAATATATAAGATAAGGGAATGAAGGACTCTCCGAATGTATTCTCCTATTGAAAAGCAATAATTACGCTACGCTACGATGAATCATAATTCTGTAACATCTAAATAATATATAGCAAAATAGCAATGGCCTAATTAATATATGGTGTCACAGTCAAAAAAGCCATAACGAAGTATATTTAACTAGCCTTAACATCTGTATTGAGTGTCGATTGTTTCGGATTGATTGGCCAGGGGATGTATCTATTTTGTCGTGACGTCAGATATATCGAAATGAACATAAGCCTTAGGAGGAGGAAACGAAAAAAAAAACCAATATAATCTCTGACGGTTAATAAATCCAATCAGAGGTGAACCCCAGTGGAGCAAGCCCACTTTAACCCTTGATTAGAGTTATTTTGTGTATTTGCTTCGAATGTATTCAAAGATCGTTCATGGGTGAGAACCAGCGGATCATACCACCACCTTTAAGCATTGTTTTAAGTGTATATATTGTCATTGAGTTCGGTTTTATCCTTATAATTAAATAATTTATTTGCTATGACGTCAGACGAATAACCTGCTTCATCTCTTATGTCACGGCAATAGATGCCGTTACACACCGAGTTTGGTACTTGTTTCGTTTTTATTCTAGGGTTTAGTATGTATTTTCCAATACGTTGGACATATGAAAACAATTAATAAGATCGTTTCTAACGTCACGTTTATTAAACGCATAAACCATTAATGTTGTCGCGTCAATCCTATCATTTTAGTATAATATAATATCATTAATGTTAGCATCATTACAAGCTTATATTTGTTACATTTCATCCTAGCAACTTGCTTTATGGCGCCAGGAGTTAGCGTGTCTGTTCTTTGGTATGCACATCTCCCGGGAAAATGGAGGCAGCCATTTTGAAATCAAGTCCTTCCCCCCCTCCAGTGCTTCATGTTCATTCGTGCTTCATCCCCTAAAAGATAGTCTGCCTATTCTGCCAGGAGGGGAGCCAGGAGGCTGCTCTCTGAATATGAGCATTTTACGCGGGAAGGAGTGGGTGGTTCTTCGTTGTTATATTTCATGATCAGTTATCATCGATCTTCCATAAAGAGACACCTGACCTATTTCAGTTGTATTTCGTTTATTTAAGGTATTTCATAGATTATATTACTTTGGTCATCACATTGGGGTTTTCTGGGATCTAATTGAGTTTATACAGTCACATTGTTTCTACAAATGTCATTCTGGCTCAAGTAATCCATTTGACCCATGACAAAAAAGTGTTTATGCAAAGACACAAGAAGCATAGCTTTAAAATATAAAACGCTCCTCTCTAAAAACCACATTTGTAATTAAAAGTCCTCAAGCCCTGCGTCTGTGACCCCACCTAGTACATTGAGGATCATTTGTATTCATAGGATCGTAAGACTATTTTTCAACTCTTGGGTGGTCCTGCCTTACTTTGCATAGACATAGGCAATACACCTGAAACTAAATATACATAAAGTTTCAATACTATGGGCACATACAAAGAAAAAAGACCTTAAATCAATTGTAACATAAGCAAACCGATGATATTTTAAGAGATTTTTTCTTCTTATAATATTATACATTCATCATTTTACCAGGGTTGTGAGCGGGCTTACTTTACTGGTACATGCAGAGAGATCGATAAAAACTTGCCTGGCAGCAGTTTGGAAAAGTTTATGAATATATCCATCCCTGCCCACTAGAAAAACACTATTTAGTGCTGATATTATTATCTCCAATTTGGTGTTCAATCAACAACAACAGTTAATTTCTTTTCACGCTCCTTTTTTTAACCCATCATCTTCAAAATCCACATTCCCTTTGTGTGGTATTTTCGTTGATAGACGACGATTACATCATAAAGAATATATAATATTGTATACAGCGCAACGTACATACTAGAAACCAAGTATGGTATTACATGTTTTCATGGAAGTTGAAATCTCAATAATAATATATATTATTATTTGACGTCTTCAAAATATATGTACCGTTGTTCTTCCGCTTGTCGGTAATTTCTAATTTCTAAAATGGTGGACGTTACAGACTTCAATAGAAAGATAAAGAAAAAAGAAGGGAGAGAGTAGTTTGCCTCACTTCTTCTTTTTTCTTTCTCTTTCTATCCAGGTAACACTAACAGCAGTTACCAAGTGGTAATTGTATATTCTCATATCAAAAGATCAATTTTTTGGGGAGGGTACGTGCAAAGATGTATTTGCTTATATCTCTTAAAGTATAGCGATTTTTAGAACACCAAACATATCAAATGAAAGCTTGGTAACCAGCTTTAATATTTTGGTATACTAAATCATGTCATTTAATAAGTAGAGAGTTATATGTACATAAAAAAAGCCTATCTCGCGTACAAAATGACGCATATAATGGATTATAAATGCGTCAGAGACAAAGTAAAATTTTGAGAGGATACCTTGACGCAAATCTAAGAAACACATTATGATTTTTTTTTTCATAATCGATTTCTTATAGGTCAATACAGGCTCTGAATCATATGATGTAAACTCAGATTGTACTGAATTCTGAATTGATAGAATGCAACCAAGGTCATTTTTGGATTTATCATCAAAGTTTTACTAAACTTAAAAGTACTATTTTACTCTGAAGCGAACAAGTCATCTTCTACAGGCGAGTGAAGTTAATTGATACAAAAAAGCTATGAAATATGCTAACAATACACACTCCATTTTTCTTTGTTTTTACTGAAAACTTTGTTTTATTAAAAAACATCAAACATACGTCTGGTAGTAAATTAGATTTCCTTTAAATTAATAATTATTATTGAAGTCTGTAACGTCCACCATTTTCAAGAAATTTGCGGAAAACTATATTTTTACTAAATTTTTAAAACTTTGACCTCGTTGCGCGACCTCGTAATGTTGACCGATTTTGTTCAAACTTTGTATGTCGTCTTCTTTTATCACCAAGAAACAGAAAATCCACAATGTTGCTAACATTTCAAACATTTGAAAAATAAGAACAGCCCTAATATATAATATATATATATCAGGAAACTACCGGGACACCTTTTTTCACCGGGACCCGGGCCGGGACTTAATATATATTTGCGTTCCTTCGACATACTGAAGTGACGATGTTTTTTAAAAACAACTTCCAAAATAAAAATTCTCAGAAAAAGTGAGTGTGCCCGGTGTCTAAAAACATAGGGAACCGGGCCAGACCCGGCCGGGTACCCGGTCGTTTCCTGGGATATATATATTTACATATATATATATATATATATATATATATATATATATATATATATCTATATATATAGAGAGAGAGAGAGAGAGAGAGACTACACAAGTCATATGCAATGTTTCTCAAAAACAAAAAGTTATCAGTCTTATGTTGACCACTCTAAATACAAACTCTAGTTAAGCCCGCTTAAGTACAATCCACCAATATATTATTTTTTAACCAAAAGAAAACCACACGAATGGCCTCACACTTTATACCCATAACATCTTGGCTTTGTTATCCTTCCAATGCAATAGTACTCTTATTTTCATATTTCAAGTATCCCCTTTCCTCTTTCAATGCAACCCACTTCAAAAGACCCCTCGACAATATTTTTAATAGTTTGAAAAAAAAAATATATGTCATGAGAGACAAAACAAAGTAAACATAAATATTTTGGAAAGAAGTGTATTACAATACCTATAATAAAATTTGGCAAAGTATTTTTAAAGTTTTTTTCTCTCTCTCTCTCTTTACATCAGCAATAATATTCTCTAAATAAACTTTTTTTCAATATCATTTACGCCAATAAAATTTATAAAGGCAAAACTTATGTTTAATTAGGATGGGTGATTGAACTCGAAATATACTTAATTCATCACGTACTTTTCCTCTTTGGTTAAAACGTCCAACGTATTAGTATCAATAGACCTGTTCAAATTTATTCTAAAAACCATTCAGTAGATACGTTTATGGTTCTTCAAGGCTAAAAAAGTGAAGAGAAAAAACCCAATTATGGCAAACACTCACTCCTCAGTTACAAATATATTTTATACTCCTTGTAAAGATTGTGGCAAGTTCAACAACACTGTATATCATGTTTTTCTATGTAGCTGCCCATATCTTACCGTGTGATAAGACAATTCCTTAAGTTAAATTTGAGGGGATTCATTGAAAAATATGGAACTTCACATTCGGAACAACTCCTCATCCAAATCATGATAACTCTAAATCGAAGCCATTGAGTTTACTCTCTCTAGCATCTGGAGCATGGTTGCTGAAAAACTGTCGACGGCTCAATCACCGGATCAAGGCGCCTTAAGGTCAATTATAATACTCCGCTCTCCCCGTTGGATCCCGGATCTCTCGGAGACGGCTTGGAGCTACGCTGGCGACACTCTACCTTCAGCCCAAAGGGCTCAAAAGTGAGCCTACGATTTATGAGACGCCTATTCAGACTACATATATAAAGGCTTCCGAATAATGAGAGAAAAACTTCATTGATTATTTGATTTTATTTTTGAACTTTTTCTACATAAAGAATAAACTTTAGTTCTGTAAGTAGTATTTTAATCGTGCATGTTTTTCTTAAATAT
>CP045910.1:4506675-4529039 GCA_013387185.1 Caligus rogercresseyi
TAGTTCAATCATGTCATAACTTGTAGTGATGTTGGAAAATATCATATTTCTTTGTTCGATTAATTTTTATGTCATACTTCCTAACAACAGAGCGTGTGGGCCGATGGATATACTACAAATTAAAAATGAATTCGACCAAACAGTTAGTTATAATTATATTTATATGTACAATTATTTTTGATTAAAGACTTTGGTCAAAGTAATATAGACAAACTGTCTTTAAACAACTAACAGCCCCTGCCGAACTCTGTCCAACACAAATAAAGGGAGAGAGAATATCATGGCAATTCTGAAGATACGCATACATCCCTCCGAACATCTGACAGTTCTTTGTCTACACCTAAAAGAAAGAAAAAATGGACTATGCTTGGACCCAAAGAAAAAAATTATTGCCTCGTCAATATTCCCTGAAGAAAAAATTTCACAATACAGGGGCCTATCGCCATTCAGTTATTTGAGCTTTTAAAGACGATGAAGTTTGGACCTAATGGCACTGGAAATGTCTATTTCCTCAACAAAAGGAATTGGCCTGATGTGAAAGTCAATTCTTCAGAACTAAAAGTATTTCTTGGGATACTTAATATGAGTGGTACAATCCTCTCCCAAGAACTCGCATGTTCTGCGTCAAAATCTTCGGATATATTCAATGAAGCAATCTCAAATTTCTATGAGACGGGACCCGATTTGACTATATCAAAAGATGGTATACTTAATTCAAGTCATCTAGCTACATCGGATAAGTATACGAGGATAAGGCCACTTATTAACCCACTACAAAAAAAATCATGTAACATTTTGTTCCAAGTAAAACTATATCTCATGATGAAGCAATGGTCGAGTATTTTAAAAAACATGGATTGCAAGCAGGCAATACGAAACAAGCTGTTCGATTTGGTATAAAGTATGGTACCAAAACACTAAAGTGGGTACTTGGTGCATTAGATGTTTACCAAGGGAAAACTTACCAAGGAATGACCAGCGGCAGCAAATACTTGAGAAAAAATCCTTCACACTGTGCTTCATCTGTATCTATTATTCAGAAGATAAAAAACTTGCCATATCATTTTATTTTTAATAATCTCTTCACACAACAATGGCCTTACTAAAAGAACATCTTGGGTACCAGGAACGGGCACATACGATCAAAATCGACTTGACAAAATTTGTCCAATAAAACAAACTTGTATGGACAATCACCGAGGGGATCTATGGATACAGCTACAGGGACGTGTGACAATGCAACAAGAATATTACAAGATGGAAAAGACAATTCCGTCGTAACTATTGCTTCCACTTTTGTACGAGAAGATCCGGTGGGCAAAGTTAAACGCTGGTCGAGACAACACAAAAAATATTTTGAAAGTAGATATTCCTGACGTAGGGGGTTTATAAATAAAAAAATGGGTGGTACTGACCTTATGGGGCAAAAATATAAATGCTTATAGGAATTTCAAAAATAAGAAGGTCTCGGATTACTCCAAGACCTTATTAATTAAAAATGACCGCCGTCTGAACTTAGTAATTATATAATAAAAGATACAATTGGAGTGCTGACCGGATCACTCCCAAAGATATCTTCTTTAATTTTAAACTTTCATTCCATCAAAACGACCTCCGGAACGATTAATCCCATTCCTAAAAGGATGAGAGCTCTGCTGGGTGCCTCAATTTATGTATCCCTGCAACTGTATATTTATAAACCTTTTTTTTTATGGCAAAGTACCATCCATAAATAATGTTTTATCACTTTTAATTGACTTTACTGTTTTTAATTACAGGGGAGAGAAAGGGGTGGATAACTGTCCCCACCTCTTCTCGCCATTCGAGAAAGAGGATTGAGGCTGAGCTCCGGAAGGAGTATTCCGGAACTATGCGAGCCATTTGCGAGGGGAAGTTAAGCTCCTTGCTCTCCTCCCGCCGTGTTTCCTTGATGTAGCAGAGGAATGGGCTTCCATTTTAAATCAACAGTCTGTCAGGGATACTAGATCAATTGATGCGATCTGTGACACCCGTATGATTCTTCTTCCCAATGTCCCAGAGGAAGTTAAATTAGCCCTTCCTAAGATTGATGCTAATGAAGACCCAATGGGGGTGGATGGTAGATTTTTTAGGAATGCAGATCCAGCCAATTTATGTAAATATTTCAATTCAATTTTATCTGGGCAAAGACCCCCATCTGAACTTCTAAAAGCATTACAACTTTGATACCTAAGGTTGACGACCCTAGGACTTCCAGTGATTATAAGCCTATCACAGTGATGCCTCATTTTACAAGAATTTTCCATCGCATTTTGGCCTCAAGATTAGCCTGCGCCCCAATCGATTCCTCCCAGCGGGGTTTCAGGAGGGTCAATGGCTGTCTTGAGAACAACGCGATTTTAAAAGCAATATTAAAGAAAGCCAATCTACGCGGAGGCAGGGGAGTGCCATGTCATGGTATCTTCCTTGATTTTCCAAAGCCTTTGACAGTGTCTCACATGATTCTGTTATCATTGCCTGTCGGAGATAGGAGTTCCTGAACCGCTGATTGACTATTTCAAATTCGTCCTTAATAATGCCTCTACTTCCATAGGGTGGAATTAAGGACATCAAATTCAATTCGGGAGTCTTACAGGGAGACCCATTATCAGCTCAATTTTTTAACTTCGTCCTGGACGAGGCTTTGACTTCAACTGCGACAGCTCTCTCCCCATATGAGATGGATGGAGAGAAGCTGTCGGTTTTATTATATGCTGATGATGCGGTTCTTGTCAGTAAATCGAAGCATGGCATTCAAAAAAAATTGAATAATTTTCTGGCTGCATCTGCCAAAGTAGGGCTTAGGCCAACCCATCCAAGTCCAGCTACTTCTGTGTTGTATGGGATCGCGTGAAAACCGATCCCCCGTCTCCATGGCCGGTTCCTACTGGAGCCATTGGCCATGACACAGACGCAGAAGTATCTGGGCTTAATTATCGCCCTGCGGGCCTTCAGATTTCAAACATCACACAATATCTAAGGAAGGGCATTGCTTTTATTTCAGAGTCCAATGTCTCTAGTTTTCATAAATACGTGCCTAAGAGATTTTCTGCTCCCCAAGTTCGTTTATGAACTCTCTTTGGGGAAGAATTGGCACTAGGGGACATTGAGACAGCTGATTATTTAACGCGGGAGTTTATCAGGTCTCTAGTCAGACTGCCTAAATGTACTCCCACAGAGTTCTTCCATGCTCCTGTTGCCATGGGTGGAATAGGCCTGCTCCACTTCAAGACTAAAATAGTCACCCTCCAAAACAAGTGGCAAAGGCTATTGTGAATTCAGGTGACCCATTGGTAAAAGCATCAGCAAGGGTTTGTCCAGACTTGATTGGGCTATCCGTAGTGAGGATAGGTGGCAGGCCTGTCACAGATAGGTTGGAGGCAAGGAGGCCCTTGCTGAAGAATTATACATGAAGGTGGACACTGCAGGCTGCAAATCCTTCCTGAAGGGTCAAAGGAACTCCATGTTCCTAAATTCAGGAAAGTTCTTTATTAAAGACAGCGAGTTTGCAGCTGCATTGAGAATATCTCAGGTGCCCCTTTGTAAAGTCAAAAAAGAGCCGCTTTTCTGTATTCGAGGGAGGTAACAGGTGCGAAGCGTGTCCTGGGATGGTCAAAAACCTTGACCACATTCTTCAAATGTGTCCCAGGGCACAGGCTCAAAGGATAGTTAGGCATGATGATCTCCAGGGCGTAATAGAGAGAGATCTTAAGAAGCGAAAGATCGTCTTTACGCGAGATAACATCATTAAAATGGGTGAAACTGTGCGGAAGCCCGACCTGCTCTGTTTTCGTGGGGACAGAGTGTATGTGGTCGATCCCACAATTATAAGCGATAAGCGCGCTTTCGAAGATGCCCACAACGATAAGATGACAAAGTATGCCTCTAATGAGTTCAAAGAGGCCCTTCTCACTCATCTAAAGAGAAATACCGCCGACGTGGATAAGGTCGAAGTTATACCTTTTGTCTGTAATTGGCGAGGCGTTGTGTTCCGGGAGTCTTTAAGGAGATGTCACGGAAGCTTAATATGAAGGTGTCTCTCCTTCCTTCTCTTCAATTAAGGATAGTCAAGGGCTCCTATCAAGTATATAAAAAGGAGAGGTCTATCGCTGAGAGGAGTGATGCGTAATAGTTTTGTTTTTATTACTTTTAATTCTTATTTCTTCCTGTCACTGTCTTTTATTGTGTTTTTAATGGTAGACTAATTTAAAGTTTTAAGATATTTTTATTTCCTTCCTAACTTTCAAGGTGATAACACGTCATTCACGCCCTCCTAGAAAATAATATTTTCTAGAAGTTACAAGTGATTTCTGGCCTTTTATGGCACTAAAAAGTGTTGTGAATGTTGCCAACGTCTTTCCCAAGATCAAAGCTTGTCTTCAGCTGCTCCAATCCTGGACTTCCGTCGATTGAAAGCTCTCTTTGGCCCTCCAGTTAAGGATACGTCATCTTGTAATTATTCTCCTTGAGATGAACATTTCATCATAAAATCAAGCGGAACATTACATTATTTACATTCGCCCAACCTCGATTTATTTCATTAATTGAAGTCTTCTTTTACGTGAAGATGATTGAGGAAAGAAATTCAAGGACTTCAAACAAGCAAGCTTTGCTCTTGCCTGGAATTAAAGATAATGCCGGTGACCTGAAATGGACAACGGTGAATTACAAGAGTAAACAAAATAAAATGAAAAGACAGAGGGAAGGCAATTCGAATGAAACCCCTCCTTCTAAAAGACAGCAAAAGCAGGAGGCTTTGCAATCAGAAGCTCCTAATACAAAAACAAAAAAAAGGTTTCTTTATGCAGAAATTGCTAAAGAAGCCACAGAGATTGTCATCGTCAGGAAAAATGGTGACCATATTTCCATGATCGACTGGAACAAAACAATAAAAGCACTTGACACCGACTATGTTGGTCGATTGAGCGGGACAGCTGGGCAATTCGTGCCCTGCTACGAAGGCCGTCGCTATACAAATCAACAAGCAGTGATTTATGTAAGTGACAAAACCTCAAGCCAGCATGTCCGAAAAGTTATTTCGGAAAAGACACCTCTCTTGCCAGTCTCATGGGAAGAACTGGAGAAAATTAGAGAGGAAAAAAATTGTAAGACCCTTACTGGCTTCATAAGAGGAGTCACAGGGGACATAGTTGATGAAATACTCGCCAAGGTCATTGCATATCAATGCAATGTTAAAAAGATCCGAGGCAAAGTTGATGTCATCAAATCTGACATCACGCAGCTCGGAAAAGTGCTATATATTAAAGTTGACAAAGAGGCATTTGAAAGCCTAAAATCAATAAACTTTACAATAAATATTGCTTCCGCTGGTAAAGTTCGCTTTCAAGACCCTCGGAAAGCACCGACTATCCAGAAAGCGGAAGAAGAACATGAGGAAGACATGTCCGTAAAAGACCCGAACCACGAGGAAACAGTGGGTAAAATAAATTACAAAAAACCCTCAACTAAAAACGTCGAGATTGTCAACGTCATTCAACCGAAGACCCAGCAAGTGACCAAGTTTAGTGGAGATACTACTGAGGACTGCGCCACAGATGAATTGGCTAAACAACATGAAATTTTCCAAGGAGCTACTCAAGTGCCAGTTGGCTCCGGGGAATATCCTTCAAATCAATTTACAGACGATGTAGAAGATTATTTAAAAACTAAACACAATAAGAAAAAATCCAAGCCAAGGAAACAATCTACAATAGATATGTTTTTCAACAGGGTTGCTGATGACCTAAAGAAGAAAAAACAAAAAGTTATAATTATTCATCAGCTTATAAGTTCATTTTATCTAAATATTTTATATTTATTTTAGTTGCTTGAATATTTAAGAAGGAACTCCACATTACTGTTGTAGCGCATATACCCCTTTGTGTGGTCGCGCTCTTTATCTTATGCATTTATTGTACAATTATATTATGTCTTTGTAATATTATATGTGTATATGTATGTATACGGTATACAGTAATAAACCTCTAAACTAAAAAAAAAAAAAAAGATATTTTTATATATCTTGTAATTGTAATTTTTAAACGAAAACTAAGTTTATTTTGTTGTCCGTTTTTTTATAATTTTATATTGTGTTTTTTACTTTATATTATTTTAATTTTTGTTGTTTCCCTTTTCCATTATCTTGTTGTTTTAAGTCGTGACTTGTCACCTCTATTAGTGCTCCTGACGGCAGGGAGTTGCACGTCATGCTATATTTTAGTGTATATGTGCCAAGACATGCCTGTTGTGGCTGTTTTTTTATATCTTATATAATTTGCCAAGTGTATTTCATCTTGTGTTTGAAATAAAGGACTTAAATAAGTGGACTGTAGAGGAATTAGAAATAATAACAGTAATCCATAGGTCGCTGGTTCAAACGGTTGTGTGTTTTTCTCTTAAGCCCTTATCAGGGATCTGAACCAGAGGATCAAGAGCTGAAAAGGGTACTTTTCAGCATTTCCTCAGTTCAATTAAAGTCAGGAGCTTAGTGCACCACGTCTACCTGGAAAGAAGGTCCTTCACAAACTGCCTAATCATGGGAGTGCACATTCTTGGATTTTGTGGGCCTGCGTTTCCCCCCTCCATGCAAGTAAGGCATTTTGCTCTCTCTGAGCCTAAGGCTCTATAGGAGCTTCCTTTTGATGGCCCTAGCGCAGCGCGCTGGCCGTCTAGAAAATTCCACGATGTTGGAGATCCATTTATCTACACCGTCTTGGAATGGCCTTAGGAGGCCCCTAGGCCACACTTGTTTTTTTCTCGACCCTCGAAGCGGAGGGCAATATCTCCGCCATCCGTAGTCTGATCGAGCTGCGGATTTCGCCATCGGGTTCTTAAGGTCCAGGCGGACCCCCAAACCAAAGCTCGCGGCAGCCTCGCAAGGTCGGTGCACGGCCTCCCCGCGATCGAGCCGAGTGGCACCTCGGCGGATAGCCCCTATCCTCCTCTCTCCAACGCCGCCAATCTCATCGCCGTGCGGCCATTGTGGCACAAGTTAGGAGCGTTTCCCTGGCCCCTCAGCACAGAATTACACTCTTACTTCCAGGATAACTTCGGCACGGAACGTCCTATCTCAATTCGAACTTCTGCACCGTGTTTGTCCTGATTAGACAGACCCGGCCAGCCAATAAAAAATTTGGCCTCCGAAAACGGCCTCCGACCTCCACGAAGTTCATCCTTCTTCCCCTCAGCCGTTCCGCCAGCAAAGCCTCGAGACTTTGACACCTCCCGCGAGGGTCTGCGATCATTAGCAGCCGAGCTATGACACTTCCATGCTCGAAGGGGACCCCAGGATCCACTAGGGGCCTAGCACCCTAAATAATTTCCTCAGGATCCCGCAGGCGTAGAGGACTCAGCGACAGCTCCCCGCAACCGGGACGCAGCTGCGAATCGTTTTAAGTCCCCATCTTCGGCCTCGCCGGCCACCCCAACGAGGCCGACCCTAGCGAGTGGATACTCCCCGGTTCTCCTTAAGGTGAGGAGACTGTTGAGAGGGTATTTTGGACCCTCAGGCCCCCCCGCCCACCTGACCCAATTTCGGATTATACTTAAATTGTAATAGTCTACTGTATTTTTTTTCTTGTTGTATGCCGTGCCCTCCCACATTCTCTCCTTAGACAGCGTAGGCTTCTCGTCCTCCTGGCTCGCCAGGAGCATTCTCTTCTTCCTTTTCTAGACACATCTTCTCACAGCTCAACTCCAGAATGCGCTCTTTGTCATGCCCTCGCCCATACTCGTCCAGAGGAGGAGAGACTCTCTCCTCGTGTTTTGAGGTCTGGACGCGTTCTGGACGATTCAGTTTGGGTCGACGACAACACGAGGTGCCCACACACCCCACAGGAGAGCCCAGCCTCCCCCATCTCGACATCCAGCTCTACACGACGACGGATTACCAGAGGCGACAGCTGTCCCCATCCCAAATGTCAGGCCGCCAGAGCTGATGCCAACAGGGAGGCTGAAGACTTCATACACCGGATAACGTGGGCCCCACTAGAGCTTGGAGCTGTCCTCTTCAACGAATTGAAGGTACCCAATGTGCTAGCCATGGTGGCTCTAGACATCAAGCTGCACACGGCGGGTCTGCCTGAATGCAAAATACAAGGTCCGATCACTGCCCAATTGGGATTTTCACCTCTAGGAGTTTGCCTAGCACGATTTTCTCCCCATGTACCGAGAGGATTATCTCTTCATCTCCTCCTCCACCACGCTACCAAGGGACCTTCAGGTCATAGGGCTTATACACAGTCTGGTAGCATTTGAGGCAGAGATTCTAACCTCGGGGAGTGATTCAACGAGGCCGACCTCCTACTCTCCCTCTCCATGAATTTTAACATTCCCCCACCAACCTACACGAACTTAGAGAAGAACCGTCGTACCGACTCCTAAGAGCATTCCTGGAGACCTTCCTACCTTCTTCCGATCCCGTCGGAGCGTTGCGGAGGGAAGTCAGTGAGCTTAAGAGGATCATAGCCTCTTCTCACAGACGACCTAACGATGGCAAACTGGCAGCGAAATCGAAACCGCGAGAAAATAGAAATAGAATGAAGACTGTGAACAACAAGCCAAAAACCAATGCGAGAAACGTCAACAACCGAGGCCTGAGAGGCGGAGCGGTTTTTAAAGAGCTCAAAGATTTTAAACAGGTTTTAAAAATGTCAATAGTCGTGGTCAAGCCCCTCCGCAGAACAGAGGGGGACCTAAAAACAAGAAGTCAGGTAAGGCGCCCAAAAGCCCCAAGTGCATGATGGGGTGAGGGAAAAAAGGCGAAGTACCCGCCCAGCCAACCCAAGTCGAATAGCCGGAACGCGAATGGTGGTAAGTCTCAGTATGGGAAAGACATGACCAGAGAAATGCCAAACACCCTGGAAATTATCAGGGTGTTAACAAAGCAAACAAGCGGAAGGTAAACAGTCAAGGCTTTCAGAAGCCCCAGAAACGGGGACCGAAGGCGGTGAAGCAACCTAATAAAGGGAATTGCATATGCCCCGTTCACTGTGTAAACAGGTTCGCTGAACTCCGAGAGGAGGGAAGGAGCCAGGGAGCAGAAGGCAAAACCCCGTACAGGGACGCGTTACTGTCCAAAGTCAAAGAAAGCGCCTAACCCGAAGAAAGGGCAGAAGAAAGGAGATAAACGCGTTCTCCACGCCATCACCCAACGGCTGTGGAAGAACGACAGGTCCAAACTCATGAGAGCCATCCTGAAAGGTGATGACCTAACAGCCCCAAAGAGCACAGCGAGTGAAGAGGTGTGTCTGGCATGGGAGGAGCATTTTCAGGCTCCCTCTGTCCAGGATGACAGAATGCCAGAACCTCTTTGCCCTCCGATGGAGGAGCTGTTTGCGGAATGCACAGTTGCAGAAATCGAGGAGGCAATCCCGAAGGAAGCAACTGCTCCAGGGCCCGATGGTGTCACTTTAAAGGACCTCAAAGAGTTGGACAGAACAATGCTCACCAAGTTCTTCAATGAGATAATAGAACAGCGGCGGATTCCCGAGGAGTTCCTCGAAGGAAGGATCACTCTCATCCCGAAGGTTGCCAGACCTGAAGGTAAGGGAGATTATCGACCCATAACGGTCACGTCGCTCATCACTAGAACCTTTCACAGGGTTCTTGCCAACCGGATGGTAAGGATTAAAATTCCGCACTATCAAAGGCCTACAAGCCTGTTGATGGTACATCCGAGAACCTTTGTGTGCTAGGCGGTATACTTGACGAAGCGAGAACACGTCTCCGTCCCCTTGCGATTGCTTTTGTGGATTTCTGCAAAGCTTTAGACTCTGTCAGTCATGACAGCCTTATTAGGGCTATGACCAGAGTGGGATGCCCTGAAGGGCTAGTTAAGTATGTGACCTGGGTCTATAGCCACGCGCGCGTTAAAGTGGCAGAAGACAAGGTTAAGGTGTTGTCAGGTATTCTGCAGGGAGATCCCCTGTCAGGCCTGATTTTTAACTATGTTGTTGACTGGGTGATAGAGGGCCTGGACAACAACATAGAGTTCAAGATGGATTATGGTTTAGCGGTTAATGCGTTAATGTATGCTGATGACGCGGTCCTGTTTGCGGACTGCCCGGAGAGGCTTCAGGTCCAAGTCGACCGGTTCCTCGATGCGTCGGGTAAGGTTGGGCTACACCCCAACCCGCGAAAGTGTGCATCGATGATTTTGAAAGTTGATGGCCACGCGAAAAGGTATTACGTCGAAACGAATCCCAGCATAAGAGCTGCTGGCGAGTTCATACCGACGGTTACGCTTGTGGAAGCGTATAAATACCTGGGCCTAAAGGTTAACACGAATGGTTTTGTTGGGACTAACGTCCTTCAAGGCCTGAAGAGTTGCCTTGGGTTCTTAGATGCGTCGGAACTCCGCTCAAACCAGAAAATAATCGCGTACAAAAAGTATGTCTGGCCCAGACATATCTACATCCTGACCAGGAGCGAATACTCAATGGAATACTTGAAAAAGTTGGACATTGTTGTAAACGTCTGGATCAGGAAGTGCTGTGAGTTGTTTCACGACACGCCAATTGCGTTCTTTCACGCAAGTGTAGCCGATGGAGGCCTCGGATTCCCGACCTACCAAGTCAACATACCGTTGACGAAGTTGGAAAGGCTGAAGAAGCTAAGAGCGTCGGACGATCAGCTTGTCGTAAGAGTATCCCAAGACTGCTCTTGGGCAAAATCGGTCCGCGAACCGAAAATTGCCGGAATTGAAGTGCGCAGCGGCGGAAGTGCGGGATCTGCTTGGTCGGATGAACTCTATGCCAAGGTAGATACCAAGGGCCTCGGGTCGGCCCAAGGTGGTGAGGGCGTGGGAATGTTCATCAACGAGGACCACGTTGATATTCCCAATCAAAACTTCTCTAGATGTGTTCGTGTCCAATCAGCGTCTCTAGAAACTAAGGCTAAGATCCACCGGCAGGGTGGACGAGTAACCAACAACAAGTGCGAGAATTGTCGTGACTGCGTCAAAAACCTCGCACATATCGTGCAGGTTTGTCCAAGGGTGGACGACGCACGCCGAAAGCGGCACAATAACGTTGTTGGATACGTGAAAGGCCGGCTGGAAGCTGATGGATGGACTGTGAAGAAAGAGATGCGCTTCCTAGAGAAGGAGGGCACACAACAAGGATCGTTAATACCCGACTTGATTGCGGTCAAAGACGGGAAGATTATTGTTGTAGACCCCTCCATTATCAGTGATGGTCGCGATCTCAAGCAAGCGTTCACTGAGAAGAGAAATAAATATGCTGGCTCGGAACTCAAGGGAAGATAATAGAAGCTTTAGAGGTCCCCCCTGAGGAAGTTAAAAGCTACGAGATAATACCTCTAATTGTAAATTGGCGCGGTGTGGGCGAAGCGTTCTTATGCCCTAGCCCTTACACACATGAAATTTAAAAAGAAAGCGCTGATGGTGTGTCAGCTAAGGGTCCTGGCTGGAACATACCAGGTATGGAGAGTGGAACGTGCAAGGCCGGATCGGCAGGCCTAGGCCATCTCCATATTTTCGAAAGTGTTTGCGTAACAAAGATTCTCAACCCTAAAAGTGTCGGAGTACAGGAGCCGGGCCATTGCATGATAGGCCTGGCGATGACAAAACGAGACAAGAATCGACGGCATATATTTTAACGCTTTTAAGCTTTACGCTTTTAAGTTTTTACTTCCCGATGCCATACCCGATTACAGCTTGGGTATGGAAGGGTTGGGTCACTTACCACTTATCCTTCAAGACACGAAGATCCGTTCGCTTAACAGCCGCGCGCAGGTTAGTGGTGGGTGACGGTTTGAGTCGGTGTCCATTCACGCGTTTTAGTTTGATGGGACACTTTGGCGGGGGCTTTCGGAAAGTAAATGGTTGTCTGGAGAACAACACTATCCTAAAGACGATCTTAACGAAGGCCTCCTCAAGAGGCGGGGACGGGAACAAGGTCCATGGGGTCTTCCTGGACTTCTCGAAGGCCTTCGACTCTGTCTCACATCAGTCGGTACGTTGGGCCTGCCGACGACTGGGAATCCCCGACCCCCTGACTGATTACTTCGCGCAAGTCCTCGACAAGGCCACGACAGTGTTGGGGAGGAATGCTCCAGTGAGTATTAACTCTGGAGTCCTACAGTCCTACCCTATCCTCTCTGTTATTCAACTTCGTCCTGGACGGAGTTTTAGAAGAGGCCATCGACAAACAAGGCTCACGCATGGACCTCTACAAGCTGGATTGGAACACCAGCCAGTGCCCTGCTATACGCGGATGATGCGGTCTTGTTGTCCAGGTCCAAGGAGGGACTCCAAAAATTTCTGGACGCATTTGGCCTAGCCACGGGGAAGGTGGGCTTGAAACTAAATCCAGCCAAATGCAGATACTTCGCTGCAGGAAGAGGGACCCGCTCATCGAGGAGCACTCTTGAGCTCGGTGGCTCCCAACTTCGTCAGATGTCCCCGGATGAAACCCAAAAGTACCTGAGTTTATTATACAGCGACGAAGGGGTGCGGACCAGTAATGTCACACAGCGCTCAGGAAGGGCCTAGACAACATTTCTGACGCTAACGTCTCGCTGCAGCATAAATATTGGTGCATCAGGATTTTCCTCCCAAAATTCATTTACGAGCTCTCCCTTGGGAAGGTGAACTCAAGGGACATCGAACGGCGGACCACCTAGTCAGGGAATATGTTCGGTCCTTAGGAAGACTCCCGCGATGCACCCCCATCGAATTCTTCCACGCCCCCACCTCCATGGGTGGCCTCGGACTCATGCAGTTCCGCTCCAGGGCTGTCGTTGCGAGGAATGGAGCAGCGAAGGCAGCTGCCAAATCACTGGACCCGCTAGTCCAGGCGGCAGTAAGAGCGAGACCTGCCGAGCTCGCGCTCTCCTCTTGCCTCATCGGGGGCCGTCCAGTCACGGACAAACAATCGGCCAAGGGTCAGCTGGCTGAGGAACTATATAAAAAGATCGATACTGCGGGACTGGCATCTTGCAAGAAGGGATACCGAAACTCGCAGTTCCTTACCGGAGGGCGATTCTTGATTGAAGACAGAGAGTTCATTGCGGCTCTCCAAATTCTTGGGGAGCTCCCTTTGTGAAGTCTAAGAAGGCCCGCTTCACCCCCTTCACCTTCGGGAACAAATGTGAGGCCTGTCCAGACACGGTTAAGAACCTGGACCACATCCTCCAAATGTGCCCCAGATCCCTGCCCACTCTAATGGAGCTGAGAGAAGAGCCTTCATACAGGCTCCTGAGAGCCTTCCTGGGGACTTTTCCTTCTTTCTTCCGGTCTAGGCTTTGCTCCAATGAGAGCAACTTAGGATCCCCTCCGTTGAGGGCCGAGCTTGATTCTTCTTATCGAGCCATTCCTCCTAGTCCCAGGCTGGTTTCTTGTTCCACCCCTGGCCCCATTGAGGCCACCACCACAGATTTCCCTTCTGTGGCGGATAATACACTGAACCCCTATGCTCCCATGAGCTCACAAATGGTCCTGAGCCCCAGTGTTACGCCCTCGCCCACTCCTCGAGCTGACCCATGCCCTCCCCCGCTGGAATCCACCACCTTGGAGGCCCCATTCCCAAGGATGGACAACGTGGGCGATTTAAGGTTGCTTGCGAGTGAGAAGGCAACGGGTTTGGGTATGAGCTCAATCATGAAATTCCTCAAACAGGCCGTCAAGGAGCCTGCGTCCCCAAAGCGAGAGGACGCCAACAGACTCTCGGAGCGCCCGGCCATATGGCTGAACAACATCCAAGACAAGAAGAAGTCAGAATATGCCAAAGTCCTATTAATCAGGAATGACAAACTTCCGGAGCCCGCAGCCCTGAGGCCAGTCATGGACCTAATAGGTCAGGCTGACCCACTCACTCCGAAAGACATTCTCTCCTGCCTCTTCAGGGTGGCATTTAACCCTGGTAGCCAATTAAACTATAACCCCTCCCCAAGAGAATGAGGCCGCTCCTAGGGGCACAGTTTCACTATCAGTGTGACGAGGAGTTAAAACAGACAATTCTGGCCTTGGGTAACGATGGCCAAGGGGCCACAATCAACAAGGTCATCTCGGACATTATCGACTACACGGTGCTGTCCTATAGAGAGCGGAATGGCCTCACCTGCGACTCCCCCAGATCCTCGCGGCACTCCAGGAAGAGGATAACCATGGAGTTGAAAAAGACTACTCCGGCACCATGAGGGCCATTGCTGATGGGAAGCTCTCTAAGCACCTCTCCTCACAGCCCATTCCGGCTAGTACTTTGAGAGCATGGGAAACGATCATGACCGCACCATCCCTGGAGGATAACAGGTTAGCATCCTCCCCAGCTGACCCAATATATTCTTTTATATACCGAGGAGGAGGTGAAGAAGGCCCTCCCAAAGGAGGATGCGAACGCAGATCCGCTAGGACTGGATGGTAGATCCTTCCGGTCTCTCAAACCAGCCTTTCTGACAAGATACTTCAACGCCATGTTAGCGGGAGAGCGTCCCCCAGAAGAATTATACAGATGCCAGACCTCCCTCATCCCAAAAGTGGAGTCACCCTCGCGCCCCTCACACTACCGACCCATCACGGTCCTCCCCCACTTTACAAGGGTTTATCATCGCATCCTAGCCAGGAGGCTAGAGTCCATTAAAATCAATGGCGCGCAAAGGGGATTCCGGAAGGTTAATGGATGCCTGGAAAACACCTGCATCATGAGGGCAGTTCTCGCAAAAGCCGCCTCACGGGGAGGAGATGGGAACAAAGTACATGGAGTCTTCCTGGATTTTTCCAAAGCCTTCGACTCGGTCTCCGATCGGTCGGTGAGGTGGGCGTGCACGAGACTGGGGATCCCGGACCCATTAATTGACTACTTCCAACAAGTCCTGGGTGCAGCCACGACGGCTATTGGAAGAAATACTCCCGTGAGTATAAATTCGGGAGTCTTGCAAGGGGATCCTCTCTCATCCCTACTCTTCAACTTCGTCCTGGATGGAGTTCTAGAGGAGGCATTGGACCGACAGGGTCCACAACAGGACCTTAATGAGTTGGATGGAACGCCAGCCAGTACCCTCCTCTACGCAGATGACGCGGTCTTGCTATAGAGGTCCAAGGCGGGACTTCAAACATTCCTAGACGCCTTCAATGAGGCTGCAGGGAAGGTGGGACTGAGGCTAAACCCGTCCAAGTGCCGCTACTTCGCGGCAGGTAGAGGAACTCGCTCATCGAGGAACTGTTTGAAGCTCGCAGACACCACCCTGAGCCCGATGTCCCTGGAGGACACCCAAAAGTATCTGGACCTCTTATATAGTCCGGAGGGAGTGCGAATGGGCAACATCACGGCGGCCCTGAGGAAAGGGGTAGCCAACATCTCCGCCACCAACATATCCCTCCAATAAAAGTACTGGTGCATCAGTATTTCAGGCTGAGGTCCTCGCCATTTCAAGATCTGTGGAAGACCTTCTGAAACTGGAAAAACCTACTAGGAATATTGTTGTACGATCCGACTCTCAATCGGCAATTGCGGCTCTCCTCAATCCACTCACGAAGAGCTGCATAGTCAAAGAATGTAAAGAAACTTTGATAAGAGCAAAAAAAGGAGAAAAACATATACCTTGAATGGTGTAAAGGTCACAGTGACATAACTGGAAATGAATTTGCCGATTATCTTGCAAAAAGTGGCTGTGAGAGTCAAAATCAAATATGCACCGGAGTACCGCCGAGCTACGTAAAGAAGGCAGTAGATGGTTTGTTTTATCAAAGGTGGAGCTGCCGTCATAAAAACAGCGTAAATATAAAACACACTCGTCTAATGTTGAAAACTCCTCAACAAAATACGATCAAATTTCGACGAGAGAATATGAAACTGCTTGTTCAAGCAGTCACTGGCCATGGACCTTTTCTCTCGCACTTGAGTAAATGGAAGAACATCAGTCCAATTTGCGATCTCTGCACGGAAGAACCGCAGACTGCAGATCACCTCATAAACAGATGTCCCGCTCTGTCCTATGAGAGGCATGAAGTTTCTCAAGAGGAGGACGAAAACATTAGAATAATCAAATTTATGCAATGTAAAATAATGAAAAATATTATTGTAAATAATTTTAGTATTTAAGTAGGAATAAGTATATGTACATAGTATTATTATTATCATTATTATTATTATTGTAACACAGATACCCCGTAGTGTGGTTGTGTTCTCTACTTTAGTGTTATATGTGCGTTTTCGTGTGTATGTCTATCGTGGATGATAGTAATAAATATCAACAAACAAACAAGTACTGGTGCCTGAGGGACTTTCTCCTTCCGAGATTTGTGTATGAGCTCTCCCTTGGCAGAGTGGGATCAAGGGACATCGAAACAGCCGACCACCTCGTCCGGGAATTCATGCGGTCCCTGGAAAGGCTCCCACGGTGCACTCCAGTGGAGTTCTTTCACGCGCCCACGTCCATGGGAGGACTGGGGCTGATGCAGTTCCGCTCGAAAATAGTATGCGCAAGGAATGGGGCAGCGAAAGCGGCTGCCAACTCATCGGACCCGCTGGTGAAGGCGGCGGTGAAAGTGCGGCCCACTGAGCAAGCGCTCTCCTCCTGTCTCATCGGTGGTCGCCCCGTTACTGATAGAGAATCAGCCAGGAGACAGCTGGCGGAGGAGCTTTACCGAAAGATCGACACAGCTGGATCGGCCTCTTTCAAGAAGGGAATCCGGAACTCCCAATATCTGTCCGGCAGCAGATTTCTCATAGAGGACAAAGAGTTCCTAGCAGCTATCCAGATCCTTGGAGGTGCCCCCTTCGTGAAGTCCAAGAAGGCGCGCTTCACACCCGGGAGTTCGGGAGCAAATGCGAGGCATGTCCTGAGATTGTGAAAAACCTGGATCATATCATCCAGATGTGCCCCAGGTCCAGGGTGGAAAGGATAAAAAGACATGATGATGTCCAGTCAGTCATTGAAAAGGACCTTTCGAAGAGAAGAATCAAATTCAACAAGGACAACATTATACAAGTCGGGAACACAGTCCGCAAGCCAGACCTCATTGTAATTCGAGGTGACAAGATTACTGTTGTGGACCCGACAATCATTTCGGATAAACGGGAATTTGAAGCGGCATGGGATGAAAAGATGGCCAAGTATGGTAATGAGGAGTTCAAAATCGCCCTCCTTAGATCTTTGGGTCGCCCCCGCAAACGCCCAAGTAATCCCCTTCGTCTGTAATTGGAGGGGAGTCATATTCGGAGAATCCTTCCTGGAAATGAATAGGAAGCTAGGGACTCCATACTCCATCATCCCAACGCTTCAGATCAGAATTTTGAAAGGCTCCTACCTGGCCTACAAAAGAAAGGGCCCTTACGGACAGGGGACTAATGTCCTCATTATCAGTCTCTCCTCGTCTTGCAGCTGATCCCCTTTACCTTCCTTTCTCCCTCTTTCGTAGGTCAATCTCTTTCCTATCCACTATCTTTCCTTCTCCCTATCACCTTTCTACCACCTTCCCTCTATCTCTTTCCTTCTTTCTCTCTTCTAGTAATCAGCGTCTCACCTATCTATATCTCGGTGTGGTACTCAGTTTCTTCGCTGCTCTCCACACCATCTTCACTCTCACAGGCGCAGCTTCTAATTAGGCCCCTTACGGCAGGGAGCCATCAAATATATTAACAATTTACCTAGCCAAGTATGTTCGTCATCATTTCATGTTGAATTTGAAATAAACGCTTGTAAATGGACTGTAGAGGAATTGGAAATAATAACAGTAATCCATAGGTCGCTGGTTCAAATCCGGCTGGAAGGATTGTTATTTGCCTATTTTTCCTTGTATGGTATGCTTATTGTAATTTAGAACCGTTTCCCTCGTGTGTTAGTTTCGGTCCGAATGTACTCGACCGGTCTAAAGTAAAAAATACAAATTAAGATCGTTCTAAATCGGTCTATTGACCGGTCTCACATTTGGACCGATATATATCGGTCTGGATCGGTCTAATTTTATATTTCGGTCTGTATCGGTCCAATTTTATATTTCGGTCTAAGAGGTTTTTGTTGTGTTTTCATAATTATAAGTTCCGCTTTTTATTGTAAATGTATTGAGTAAAAAAAATAATATAATTATATATTCACATGTAATCAAGAGAACCGCTAAACGGAAATACTAATGTCGGCCATTTGGTTCCAGAGATATTTATATTCGGAGAATTTGGTTTTCTTATTCGGAGGTTATTGTCCTGCAACAAAAGAAGTTTTTCTTCCTTTGGTAAGATTAACAAAGTTATAGAAAATCAGGATTGTGAGCGTTCAGCTTTTTTTGTGTTCAGCGTTAAAAAATAGCGTTCCGTTCAATGTTTTTGCGTTCAGCGTTCCGTTAGCGTTCAAATATTAAAATAAGTGACGACGTTTTTTAGAAAAGAATCTTCAGGAAAGTGACGACGGTTTTTTTTTAGAAAAGAATCTCAAGAAAAGTGACGATGTTTTTATTTTTTTAGAAAAGAATCTCCAGAAAAAGTGATGACGGTTTTTTTTACAAAAGAATTTTTCGAAAAAATGATGACGGTTTTATTACAAAAAATTTCCGAAAAAGTGATGACATTTTCTTTTAGAAAAGAATATCCAAATAAAAAAAACATTTTTTTATAAAAAGAATGACGGTTTTTTAATAAAAGAATCTCAAAAAAAGTCCAAGAAATGTTTGGAAAAATTGAACGCTGAACGCAAAACTCTTTTTTCCGTTCAACGTTCAGTGTTAAAAAAAAGTTGCGTTCCGTTCAGCGTTCTGTTCATTGAACGTGCGTTTATCTGGGGTGTTGTTTTATAGGTTTATAATCACAATGCTACTACCTTCTTCTTTGGGAAACATATTTAAGTAGTATTTACTAATTAGTACTGTTTCTTTTATTTCGAAGACATAAATATGTTAAATATATACACACATGTACATTGATTAGAAAATAATAAACGGAACGTGTACTAATGAAAATCACAAAACGTCGTCAAATAATAATGCTATTTGTAAATGCTTATAATATCGGTCTACGGTCTGGACCGATTTAATTATTACATACGGTCTGGACCGAATATAATTCGGTCTACGGTCTGAGACCGACGGTCTAGACCGAAATTTCGGTCTGTATCGGTCTATATCGGTCTAGAAAATATTACTTCAGACCGGACCGAAAATCAAAATCGGTCCGAGACCGTGTCTCAACACTAGTTTTCCTCCTTTGATTTTGTGGCGACTTATAATACATTGATAAAATTTCAAGTATGGCATTCATTTGGTATCATTATAAAATTGGAATCGTTATTTTTAAAGAAGTACTTATTTATAGAAGTCCTTTTCCGTTTTCTATGACGTCAATGGTTAATTAATAATGAATAAGATTGAATTTACTAGTTTAACATCATTCTCCAGCAATCCTCGATATTAGTGGTCAGTATCCCCGCCTGGTCATTTTTTATTTAAAACTAGTAAAAGGAGCCCATTTCGAGTACTTTTTCGTTCATATATAAAGAGTATATTCGTATATAATAGACCCATAAGGGTACATTAACATTAAGCTACGGTACGGTAGGTTTCGTGAAGAATAAACAATAACATAAGAAATAATAATAAGCTCAGGACTTTGTTATGTTAATGCGGAGAAGAAGGCCTCCTTCCGACGAAGGATTCTCAATACTGGTTATAAAAACGTAGCTGCTATAGTTTAAAGGAATGATGAAACATCATTTTAGCGCTAAAAAACTTACCTTGTCTCAGAAGGAAGATATAACTCATAATTATATCAGCCGGACAATCATTTTTGCACTGTTTGACAGCGAAGAACAAGAGACCATCATGCCTCATACTTCTAAAGGTCAAAAGTAGTGGTTCGGCTACCGATGCCATGATTCCAAATATAAAGCCTTAGTTGTTATCTTGAGCGAAATTCCTATATAAAAAATAAATATTAATTAATAAAATATATTTTCATTCGATTTGTAATGACGCATAAAGTTTCAAAAGAATGATGGTATTATTTTTAATCAAAATAATTTACTTTGCGCTAGGAACCGGAGCAATAAAACTTTTAGAAAGCAAATAAACCCAAATTGAATATTAAGCATGCATTTTTATATATATTTTATGTAAATATCAAACTTATTAATTATATTTAGAGATAATGGTAGTATATATCATTACAGTAAACCCTCGATATAACGACCTCTGTATAACGAACTTCGGATACAACGAACCTCCTGGAGCTGGCCGAACAAGTCTCAGATATAACGAACTTAAGTTCGTTATATCTGAGGATACCGAACTTCCTGGAGCTGGCCGAACAAGCCTCAGTTATAACGAACTTAACTTCGTTATATCTAAGGCTACCGAACCTTTTGTGTTAATGACCGAACAAGCCTCAGTTATAACGAACCTAAGTTCGTTATATTTGAGGCTACCGAACCCTTTTTGTCCATGACCGAACAAGCCCCGAATATAACGAACCTAATTTTGTTATTTTAAGGCTACCGAACCCGAATTATGAGCTGCTGCGGATAATGCGGTTTGAATTCATGCGTGAGGTGCAGCAGAGGAAGACACAGACGAAGATCTCTGACTTCTTCAAGGCTGGCCCCTCCCCAGCTGGTCTAGTAGAGTCTGAGACCAGCAATGTGTCTGCGACTTCGACCTCCTCCACTAATCTGCCAATTTCGGCAGGACTCATAAAAGGCCCTGTAGGACTGCGGAATATTATATAACCATACAAGCCATGCATTCGTTGATTGCCCAGCCATTGGCCAACTGAAAATGTTTTGATTTCTCAGTGTTGGTAGGCTAGACGACAGGTCGTCCGTCATCCAGTTTGAGAACTATGTTTGGGCTCTCCTCAAGAGGGATGAAAATCTTCTCCGTCAAAACGAAGGCGCTAGATTTTGCCCTTTTAAAACACAAAGGCCTTGATAGCAAAATATGAACCAATAAGACCGGGAGAGATCAGAGGGATCCTGCTTGGAGCTGCAGGAAGATACGCGGCCATTTCACTCCCCATCGTTGGACGGTTCATCATGGACATTCGCGGCTGAATTGATAAAATACTACCCGACTCAAAGTCATCGCTTTCACCCAATTTTGAGGAAAATTATCAAGAATTTTAAGAAATTTGCATGTGTATGTGTTTTACAGCTTATTATTTTAATACTTGTTAATTAAAGAAAAAATTATGTTTGTTCAGTTTGATGCTAAATTTTAAACTATGATGTTCATTTTTTCATTTTATACGCATTAAGCATCGTTTTTATATACTTGTGATGTATACATGTGAACAATTTAATATATATAAAAACATAATAAAAAAAGAACACGTGAGCAAGCAGAAAAAGTAGCGATCCGATCAAATTTGGTATGGTATCATTCGAAATATGAAAAATATAAGAATTGTTGGAACCTGCGGTATAATTTAAGATGCGAGCAAATTGAGAATTACCAACTACAACTTTTATTTCAAGGATAATCTGAATTGTTATAAATTTGAAAGATAATCAAATTTAGGAACAAAAAAAGGGTAAAAAAGATTCGATTTAAGAAATCTGAAAAGAATATCAATGCTTAAGTTTCTACTCATTTTTTTAATCTAATTAATTAAGGACTGTTTAGGTATTACTTATATATGTTTTGTCAAATAGCTATGCTGTCAGCTTGGACATAAAATTATCGTAAAATGCATTAAAACTGAAATAAAAATACTACAGTAAACCCTCGATATAACGAACTATATGGGGGGAGGGCAGGGTCGTTATATCCGAAAGTTCGTTAAATCTGAAGTTCGTTAAAGGGGGGCTCTGGAGTGTTGGGTATTTCCTGCAGGAGTGACGACGAACTGCCGCTGGACACATTTGGCAGATTAGTGGAGGAGGTCGAACTTCGGTAGCCTTAAATATATCGAACTTAGGTTCGTTATATTCGGGCTTGTTCGGTCATGGACAAAAAAAGGTTCGGTAGCTTCAAATATAACGAACTTAGGTTCGTTATAACTGAGGCTTGTTCGGTCATGAACACAAAAGGTTCGGTAGCCTCAGATTATAACGAAGTTAAGTTCGTTATATATGAGGCATGTTCGGCCAGCTCCAGGATGTTCGGTATCCTCAGATATAAACGAACTTAAGTTCGTTATATCTGAGGCTTTTCGGCCAGCTCCAGGAGGTTCGTTGTATCCAAGTCGTTATACAGAGGTTCGTTATATCCAGGATTTACTGTATATACAAAAAAATGAAAAATATACTAGCGGTATAAGTCCCAATAAAGTACAGTTTTTGAGTTTGAAGTTCTTGATTTCTCAAAAAGTATCTATTTTATCCAACTGTTGGTTACATGTTAAAACACCCCCTGTCGCGTTCCTGCAACTTTATTTGCTCAAAATGATTTATTACCCAATGTT
>CP045910.1:4529139-4542984 GCA_013387185.1 Caligus rogercresseyi
GGGGGGGGGGGGCGAGCTGAAAGTTATGTCAGCTGTTGTCTTTTATGCTCCGGGGATCATAACTTTAGATATTATGTAGTGTTACGTTTAAATATTTTAATTGCTTATTTATTCAATTTTATTAAGAGAAAATGTTTTTAAATTTGTTTTTAAATCACATCATTCCATAACGCGCAATAATGTTTTTTCTAAACTTTTATTATAACCTCTTAATATAAAATAGTTTCTTAATTATATTAATTTATCCCTAACAGCAGAGGTTTGAAACGACGTGCAATCGAAATTGATAAAATATGGGAGTAATTTTAATTATGGTTATCATAAATAACATTCATAAAGGGTACATATCAATATTTATCTAACGAACTTTTACTGAAGGAATTTTGACAGAAATATGTAGAATTTTTATTTACTTAAATGATTATGCATTGGAGAAGGTGGAATGGCCGAGAACCCTAGCATATATTAACCCTAATAATCCCCCTTCAAAACGCAAATACTCCCGACGTCTTCGGGTTCCGGAATGGGTTCGGAATGGAGTATCTCGAATCTGATGACTTAAATATCCCGTGGAACCCCAAGGAATATGATTTCTTTTAAATATTATTTCCTTACTTTCTTCAATGTTTTGATCCCCACCTTTCTTTAAAATGTTCACAATCGACACCTTCATTATTTTCCAACTGTAATCACTCTATATATCTATATGTATATCTATGAAATGAGTATCCTGTTATTATATAGGTCGGTAACTCAGCTAGTCAGAAACATTATAGGCAGCAAAAAAAAGACAGAGATAGTGAGACTCACACTAGACACTAGACCGGTCATTGAATTGAAAAAATATATTTATTCTCATTATGAATTTCATCAAGGTAGTTAAAAGTAAGGTAGAGCCATTTTAACCAATGAAAGTAAAAAAAATACACCGCCACGCAACCTACCTCATGAGCATGACGTCACATATGGCAAAAGAGGGTATATTATATAAGTAAAATATGTTAAATATAATCGAATTTAGCCTTTAATTAGATCATAGAAGAATTAATTATCACAATTCTATTAGAAAATGGAAAAATATAAATTTTGTGAGTAATCATAAATTTTTGATGATTTAAAGTTGCTGAAATTATCCAAAATATTTCATGAAAAAGCAAACTCTTCAATCATTATATGTTAAAGCACATAAAAGCAACGAAATAAATTATAACAAAATACTATTTATAATCATATATTATTACAAAGACATATTAGAAAAAAGTATATAATTTATGAATTAATACAAAACAAAATATGGTTAATCATATATTATATAAAGATTATTAGAAATACATATTAAGAAAAAAATATATATTATAAATTATTACAAAACAAAATACTGTTTAAATCATATAATTATATAAATATTATTAGAAATACATATTTCGGAAGAAAAGTAAATAATTTATTGGAGCATTTAATTAATCCACTGTTTCAGTTTTCGCTTCTCTCTTAAACTTTTTCTATGTCTAGCTTTTGGCTCTTGAAGGCGTTTTTTTTAAAATTTATTTGGAGAAAATACACGAATTTGAGCAAATTTATTAAGAGCTTCCAATGGAACTGACGGCACCTTAGACATTGATTTAGAAACTCTTTTTACAAGGTTGTCGTTCCTATCAATCCTTCCATTTACTATAAAATACTGAAATGTCGAATCTCCTCTTTTGCATGCGATGTCCAAGCTTTTCTCTGTTTGATGTTGGTTGGAAACGAGTGGTACAATACATTGTGAGCATTGGGATCCAATGAAGGACAAACAGCAACTGCACACTGTCTTTTTATTATTAATTGAAGCCATTTTTGTAAGAGTACGATGCACTAATGATAATTTGAGTAGATATGTTATATATAGTAAAAGTTATTTGTTTATGTTTTTTGTCAGACGTGACGTCATACGAAATATATTTCGGAACCTAAGTTTATACATTATGAAATGGCGGGGGGGTTGAATTTCATGTTGATTTTTTTTTCTTTTCCTTCTTATTTTTCTTTCTTTTTCTCCCGTTGGCTTGGGCCCCTCATCCCTCGGGCCCCAATGCATATGCATCGGCTGCATTACTGGATGCTACGCGCCTGATTAATACACCTCTGGGCCTCATGCGATACAATGTCCTTCCCTACGGACTGTCTTCAGCGCCTGCGATCGTTCAAGCAGCACAAGAAAAGCTTTTCGGAGGCATATCTAACGTAAAAGTATATATTAGCGACCTCCTCATCTACTCAAAGTCAGAGCATGAACACCTGTCCACCCTACGCCGGGTATATGAGCGTATCAGTACTGCTGGAGCGCGTCTGAAGAAAGAGAAATGCGTCTTCATGGGTAAAGAACTGACCTACCTTGGGTTCAAGGTCTCGGGAAAAGGCAAATCTATTGACCCCGAGCTCGTTCGTCCCGTCTTGGACTTCCCTACGCCAACTACACCTTCCGAAGTCAAGTCTTTATGGGACTCGTCCAATTCTACGGCCAGTTCCTAGAAAACCTGTCTTCGGTAGCTGCTCCTCTTCACGAACTTACAAGGCAAGATGTGGAGTTTCATTGGTCGAACGAGGCCGAGGTTAGTTTCAATAAAATTAAGAAAACATTGGCTAATGCTCCCATCCTTGCCCATTATGATCCTTCTGCGCCATTGCTACTAACTACCGACGCGTCCCCTATCGGTCTTGGAGCCATTCTGTCACACCCTATTGAAGGAGTTGAACGTCCGGTTGCCTTCGCGTCCCGAAAGCTCACGAAAGAGAGGTAACAGGAATAATCTTCGGCCTTGAACGCTTCGAGTGCTACCTCCTTGGACGCAAATTTACTATCAAGACTGACAATCAACCCTTGAAATTCATCTTCAACCCGAAGAAAGAGCTCCCTACTGTTGTCACAGCCCGACTCTCACGTTATGCTCTGCGCCTCACAATGTTCGACTTCGACATCCAACATGTCAAGGGCACTCTCCTCTCGCATTCTGACGCATTTTTCGTGGCTCTGTCGACGAGCCTGAGCCTAACCCTGATGAAACCGACAAACTCATCTGTTTCGCACTTACTGATCTAAGCCCTCATGAGAATGAGCTCCATGAGGCCGTAAAAAGAGATGATCTCCTCTCGAGCGCCATTGAAGCTGCTCACTCAGGCGACTGGTCAAAAGTTCCTCCCGATCCTCTTATGAACAAGCGCAATCAACTCACAGTGAAGGACGACCTAATGTTCTAGGGGATTAGCCTCGTTGTACCTTCTTCCTTACGTAGCAAATTTCTAGAAAAGCTGCACCTCTCTCACCGGGGTATCGTCAAAATGAAGGCTCTTGCTAGATGCAAGTTTTGGTGGCCGGGCATCGACGAAGACATCGAGGACAAGGTGGCGACATGCAAAACTTGTCAAGAAAATTCACCCTCTCCTCCGTCAGAATTTACTCCCTTTGAACCCTCTGTCGAATGGGAACGAGTACACATAGACTATGCCAAGATCAACGGCAGAGATGTGCTCGTGCTGGTCGACACCGGATCCAAATGGATTGAGGCAACCTACATGTCTAACACGTCATCGGCCCACACATTAAATCAACTGCTCTTATGGTTCTACCGGTTCGGGTTCCCTCATACCATTCACTCAGACAATGGTCTTCAATTCGTGAACCATATATTTCAAGCCAAGCTACAGTCCTGGGGAGTGAAGCAATCCTTATCTCCACCGTATCACCCTCAGTCTAACGGCCAAGCAGAAAGGGCAGTCCGCGTTGTAAGGACCTCATCAAAAAGAATCCTAATATTCCCCTCGACCAACTTCTCTTCTCTTACCGAGCGACTCCTCTGTCAGGAGGAAGTTCCCTGCAGAACTCCTACTCTCTAAACCGCTACGAACGCGAATTGACGGATTCCTGCCGCGCCACTCATCATCATCCCCTTCTCATCATCCTAATGCCTCTAAATTCACACCCAACGTTGACGTCTGGTGCCGTTCCTTCAACAAGCGGACGGCAAAGTGGATCCCTGTAAAAACTATCTCTAGTGTTGGCAACTCCCTTTGGTTAGTTAAAATTGACGGAGGCATTCACACCCGCCATATCAACCAACTTCGACTCCAACGGTCTCGTTGATTGGGGGGATGGTGTTATGTATTTACGTTAGCACTCCCTGTGCAATAGTGTTATTGACACCCCTTTCTTGCAAGTGTATTTCCTCTTCCCCTTTTCCCTTTAAAGCAGTCCTTCTTCTCCTGCTGTGCTAACTACATGTGTATAATAAAGATCACTATATAATCCTCTGCGTATCCTTAATTATTGGAGCCAATCCGACGAGTACGGGATATAGATAATTATTAATATATTACCATAGGTATATAACAACTACAGAGTCTGAAACCACAACAACCACTCCAACAACAACCGACACACCAACAACCACTGCTGCTCCAACGACAACAGAGACACCGACAACCACAGTCGAACCAGATGCTCTAACCACCACAGACACACCAACAACCGCAGTGGCTTCAAATATTATAGAGGCTGAAACCACAACAACAGACACATCAACTACAACAGAGGCTTAATATATTCCAGAGTCATATGTTGCTACATGAATATAAATAAAAGATCATGACAATAATTAAGATACTTTTTTTCTTGTAAACATTCACTCCATAAAATGTTGTATTACATATAAAGCTCCCATATAGTTTGAAGCCTTATTATATGCATTAACAACATTAGCATTTATAGATAGACATTCAATAACATCAATACACAATACTTGTTGCGTCAGTAATGACATAAATATCCAAGATGATAAAGTTTTCACAGCAACAGTAAAATAACAATATTAACATTAATAGGCGGAACTCAAATAATGAGAATACTTAATATAATTTATTTTATTGCCGGATTACCAGAGACTCACCCAGACTCTTAGCTATTAATAAAGCAATGTTGTAAGACGCCACCAGCCCGCTCTCACTTTGATTGACATTCCGGGCGAACATGGTGTTGATTGTTGAACGCCTCGAATGCTGATCCCTCAGAGACTTGAAGTAGGCCGGATCTTTAGATGCCTTTTCTGGATGTTTTTTTAATTAAATGTTCCTGTAACCGCGAAGGTTTCATGGCATTGTTTGAAAAAACGTGATCGCAGAGCAGGCACATTGGTAAAGTTGTGTTTATCGGTGAAGGAATACATCCATAATTTATGTAATGACATTGTGCTGTCGGCACTTTTTCTTGTTGTCCGCCATGTTTGTTTGTGTTGTGTCATTAAAGCTGAATACGTTACAATGAGGTTGTTTTTTTATTGGTTATTAAACTGTTCACCCGCGAACTTGGTTATGTTTATCGGCGTTACCATAGAGATCGTGACATAGCATGTAGCAGCGTGAGTCCAGGCGTGTGCAGGTCATTGAGCAACAGTATGAATGTAGTTGAGACGGTAGAGGCAAAGAAACCGTCTCTGGTAGAGGGGTAAGAGCACCAATTTTTTGAAAACTATGAAAGTTAAATAAATAAAAACCTTACGTTCCCAGCGCCCTCCTAGGTTGTAAGAACGTCCCCCAGGGGGTTGTACCGCCCCGTTGAGAAACCCTACTGTAGTTCATTATTATTATTATAGTGTGACTCCTTTTTTCTGGTGATGGCGTTTCCCGACTGCTGTTAGTGGCTGTATTCCGTCATTTAGATAATACAGCATCTCATCCATGTTCAAGATTACTATTTGTGACACAATAGACACACAAGTTGTACTCCAGTAAAGAGGTCCAACTATCTGGAGGGGTTAGCATCCTCCTCCCTAATGACGTCAGGCCTGAGGAGTCCATTCAAAGGTTTCATCAATGACGAGTATCCATGCCCATGAGAAGAGACGATTTGTGTTATTAAGTAAACATTTATTATCTCTGTGTCGATACGTAACAGGGGACTACAACTCCCCAGACAATCACCCCCGGACTAGCACCCCCCGTTACTAATATGTCTTTTCTTTTAAACTCCACTTATGAAGTTAACTATGTTTTCTTTTGCATTATTGTTTGAAAACTATGTTTCTAATATCGGTCATATAATACATATGGCCGATATTAGGAACATAGTTTTCAAACACTGATGCAAAAGACGGCATAGTTAATTTCATAAGTGGACTTTCTAGGGATAAGAAATATAAGCTCTTTTGGGTGTCAAAGAGAGAAGACGTGTGTTTTGTTATTTCAAGTATTCTTGTCATCTAACATAGTGGAATTAAGATCTGTGCACTTACAATGGAGCCGCCTGATGGCGAAGAGATAGGCAGTGACTGTCTTGTGTCTCGGAGGAGGGTGGATGGTGCTTCTCCGCGTTGGAATCGAGAAGAATCCAATGTCAATCAATCGCTGGAAGGAAACGCAACAATTGAAGAGGTGATAAATGGAAAACCTCTCCAAAAAACAAAAGACGATAATGACGCGTTAAAAACAACAAACAAATGTCTTACTGCTGTAAAAGCAAGGAGAATATATAAAGGTGTGTGAACAACGAACTCTCTAACGCAGGCAGGTTGGCGTTAGTTGACTCAGCTGTTGTATGACGTCATTGTTGAAATATGCAATTATTATTCATTCATTTAAAAAGGAATTATTTAAAAGGAACCATTCATTGCTAATAATTATTGAAAAATGCCTAAAGGTACAGTGCGTGTTTGTGCAGTTTCTACTTGCCCAAGTCCATCAGATGTGCACTATTTCGCTTTTCCTCGGAAAGATTTGGTGCTCCAGCGTCTTTGGATTTGGAAATGCAAGAGGGGAGATAAAATCAACCCCATTAATGCGAAGGTCTGTGAACGACATTTCACTTTGATGACTTCCAACGAAATCTTAAGGCTGAACTCCTTAATTTGAATAGTAAGAATAAGTTAACGGCGGGAGCATTCCCATCTTGTAATATTCCTTCCGCATCACCATGTTTGAATGAATCTTTGAGGGAGCATCGCATGGAAACCCGTAAGCGAAAAGATTTAGTACAAAAACTACTTCAAGAACACGATTTCCAATCCGAATCTAATACGGTTTTTGAATCTACATCTGGGAACGAAGGCCTCGTGGACTGTAGCTCTGAGGACATTAAGTCTGAAAAAGGGCCTCTAACTGAGACTCGGTCCACGCAGGTAGATGTTTATGGATTAGAAAAAGGAGTCCAATGTTGGGAAGTGGATGGTTCTCAGTTTTGGGAGCGAAAATGCAGATAATTGCAGAGAGAACTTACTCTGACAAAAAAGGAACTATCTCAATACAAGGCAAAAGTCAAGTTCTTAATTTCTAAAAAGTATAAACAAAACTTAATCAAAACAACTCTTGAAGAAAAGCACTTCAAAATTCACGTAAGACATTTTTTGAATCCTTCAAAGAAATTCAATCGCGGGTACTCGAACGAAGATGTACTACTGGCCTTATTCTAAGAAGTATAAGTTCTCGGGCTTTTGAATACTTGCGCTCTAAGAACTTCCTACCTCTACCGAGTCGCCAGACTCAAGAACTTTTTCATGAAGATTTTAAATGTGAGCCTGGATTTCTTGATGACAGCATCAGATTGCTTTCTGAAAGCATGACCTTATCAGACCCTCATGAACGAATGGCCATACTTTCATTTGAGATGGAGGTGCGAAAAACATTTGAAATCTCAGCTAGACTCAAACAAATTATGGGACCCCACAAAAAATGCAATAGCTATGGTACGTGGTCTATTTACTGGGTGGAAGCAACCCATTTTTGTTAACTTCGATACGCCAGGAAAAAAGATTTACTTATAACTATAATAAGAAAATTAGAGACATCTTATTATAATGAAAGGTATTGCCTTTGATCTAGGGAATAAGTCTTTAATCTCAGAGCTAAAGCTTTCACCAGAAATTTTTTCTTTCGAAAACCCGGCCGATACATCAAGACAAATATATACTTTCCCTGATTGTCCCATCTTCTAAAACTCTTTCGAAACCATCTACTTGACCAAGGATATAGTTTTAAAGATGGTGACGGAAATAGTTTTTACTTGGTCAAAAAAGACTTTCAAGACCTTCTTGATCAAGATTCAAATGAATTAAAAATTGCCTTTAAAATAAATAAAGAAAACCATCTTGAATGTTATGGTAATGCTCGACAACGTGTGAGAACTGCGGCGCAACTTTTATCCAACACCGTGTCCAAGGGATTTTTATTTATTTACGGAAATAAAAAAGAATCCCAATCAAGAGCAATTCACATTGTGAATGATTGGTTCGATTCCATGAATTCACGCTCTATTTACAGTAAAAAGAAGCTTTCCTGTCGTCTTGGTATTCATTTTCATGAACAAATGAGTGCGTTAAATGAAATGGAGCGATTGGTTTTGTCCATGAAAGTAATTGGCAAGACCTATCAACTTCCTCGAAATCATGTTTGAAAATGTTTTTTCGCGCATTAGGGCTCTGACTGGAAATAACCATCATCCATCTCCCGTCGAAGCTCTTCGACGGTTGAAGATATTACTGATTGGGCAGAACCATGATTTGATATTGAGGAATCTAGCAGTTGAGGTGGAAGAAGATAATGAAGATAACGTCGAAATTTTTACAAAAAAAATAACTTCCGACTTCTCTTCCTCTAATATTCGTCGAGAAAGTGATGAACAGGAATCTTAAGAAACTTTGGAAAATTCTGATTTTATTGAAGATCTTGATGTGGAGGAAGAAATGAGAGTAAGCCACGAAGAATATTCCCAAGTCTCCATGATTAGCAATAGTTGTTCGGAACAAGGTCTTGCTTACATTGCTGGGTTTTTGGCGAAAAAGTTTAAGGATGCTTATCTCAACCTTGGGAAAAAGCATGTAGATTCCTTCATTGGTGTGAAGAGGAATTGCTTTTCGGACATCCATGATTTCTACCTCAATGGAAGGAGTATTTTCCGTTGGGCCCTTGATCATCCACCGATTTTTGGGCTTACGGCTTATGTATGGGCTAACGGATTCGTCAAGGAGGGTGCAATGGCCTTCAAAACGATCCCTTCGTCCTCACCAATGATGAAGACTTCCTTCACTCCATCTTCGAGTTCTTCTCCAGGCTTGAGGAAGAAGGATATTTCTACCTTGATGATCTTTTTGTGACCAAGCATGGGCTTACCATCTTCTCCAATGGGATTCACAATGGTGCAATAATGACGGCTGTCCAGGTGGTGGCCATCACAGTCCCAATAACTATTTCTTGGACCTCTGGCATAAATGCAGAGGTTTCAATTCGTGTGATGAGATACTTTTCACCGTTCTTTCGCTCAAACCCAAACTGGTCCTTAAAATCAGCCTTGCAGGCAACCAGGAGGGCCTCATCTGGAAGGGGTACGCGAGGAATAAGAATGTCTTCTGTGTGTTCATGAGCCATGGGATAATAAAAGCCAGATTCTCGAATGAGCCACTCCTCTCCTGCGATCCGCTTGTTTCCGTAACAGTCCACAGTGTCACGAAGGGCTGAAACTTTGAGGGTTCTTCCTGCGTGTAGACAAATATATATTAGTAAAAATGGTCAAAATAGAAAGAGGAAAATAATTATACCGTAAAAAACTAGATGAAAAAAGTGGACACGAAGAGGAAAAATAGAAAAATCATTTTTATCCTCCCTTTTTAATTTGCTGTTGAAAAGGCATTCCATCATTAAAATAATAATGATTATTTTTGGAACTTTTCCTTATTATCCTTCTCTTCCCTTTCTTTTTTAAAATCAACTGCACTGGCCATGCTTTCCTTCTAGCCTCTTTAGTTGACCGTTTTACAGACCCGAGATAGAAAGAGAAAAAAACAGTTGTGGATTAATTATGGCAATCGACATAAAGAAATAGACATGTCGACTTAGGACGGGATGAATAAATCGAGATCAAAGACAAAACATGCATCTCCAAACTTTCATTGATCGGAGGATTCGTTTCAGACATTAAATAAAAGTGTATGAGTTTTGATTTTCTACATGATTATCAATAGAAAATGACAAATATACTAAGAAAAAAGTACTTTATCGTCTACATAAATATCTGAGAGTGTTCAAGTGAATCTCTTTTTATTCTTATATTATAATATGAACTCATTATAAATATATATTATATTAATTTATACTAATTATATATTAAACTCATTCTTAATCAAACATATAACTTATATTATGACTGTTTTTTTCCTATTACATATTGAATATATATATATATATATATATATATATATACAATTGTTGATAATTATATATGAAATTAGTATATATATATATATACTTTCGCTGTAGTAATATTTTTTATAGATATTAGTTATTACTTCTGAAAAGTAATATACTGCTTTGAGTAATATACTACTTTTTTAGCATTCCGAAACAATAAGTAAAGGCAATTAAAACAGGATTTATAAAAATCCTCACCAAACCTAGTTAGCATTCTTATAATAATCCTATATATGTTTGAGAAGCAAAGGTTTAATTGTCCAACCCAAGCCCTCGGGCCCTGCATGTCGATTGAGGCTTTTAGGGTTGAAACCCACCGCCAACCCTAATTAAGAATGAGAGGAACCCTAATTTACAATATTATACACCCAAGCTATCGGGTCTTGCCTGCTGATATAGGCTTTTATTTAGGGTTGAGACCCACCGCTTACTCTGGCTAGGTATAAAAGGAGTCCTTACTTTCAATCTCATACATCCCAAGCCCTCGGGTCCACCTGCTGATATAAGCTTGGGGTGTATAATATTGTAAATTAGGGTTCCTCTCATTTGTATTAGGGTTGGCGGTGGGTTTCAACCCTACATAATAGCCCATAACGGCAGGCGGGACCCAAGGGCTTAGGGTGCATGAGATTGAAAGTAAGGATCCTTTTATACCTAGCCAGAGTTGGCGGTGGGTTTCAACCCTAAATAATAGCCCCTAACGGCAGGCGGGACCCGAGGGCTGGGGGTGTATGAGATTGTAAATTAGGGTTCCTCTGATTCCTAATTAGGGTTGGCGGTGGGTTTCAACCCTAAAAACCTCAATCGACATGCGGGGCCCGAGGGCTTGAGGAACTTATTTTCTTGACGATAAAATCCTCCATAGATAACGAAAAAGGTGTTCCGCGTGTTTGGATCTAATGAATTACCCTGTCTTAAATATCAATATTAACGTGCATTTTTAATTTTATCAGTAAGCAGGATTATTATATTATTGCCATGCTCCGGTTTTTTAAGTTAAAATGGATGACAAACCCATTTTTTAAACCAGATTAAAAGGAAGTGTGATAGGCTAGATTTAAGTTTTAAACCAAAGGATGTTTTAAGATAATTGGAGAACCAAAAAAATTCCTGTTCTTTATACTGGTTAAAGTACAGAATAGCAACAAACACTTTGTGCTTTGGAAGTATATAGGCAGGACTCGTGAGGAAGCGTTGTGTTTCTTCTGCAAAGAAAAAAATTAAACGAGCAAGCACTCTATGAGTGAAACGTATTTAAAAAAAATGGGATATGGTTGTTCAAAAATTTTATATGAAGTTTGGCCATGTTTAACACCACGAAAGGAATTTGTTTATTACAATGGTCCTGAGGATTGTGATACAAATGCTGGACTCATTTGATCATCAGTCCGAAAAATGACTGAGCCGCGTTCATTGTTAGTTATTATTAATATACTGTATACATGTAATAGTTTAATTGTAAAAAAAAAGTTTTCTATATTTTATATATGTTAATAATGTATAAGTTTTTCTATCGCGGATTTCATTATCGAGGGTCATTTTCGAAACGTAACCCCCGCGATAAACGAGGGATTATTATTATATATATATATATATATATATATCTATATATTATATATATATATATATATCTATATATATATATATATATATATATCTATATATATATCTAGGTATATATATCACATAGAAAACCCAAAAAATAAAATAAATTGTACTTATCAATAACAACAATGGACTCACACACAAGACGTCTGAGAATTTTACTTTTACAGGATGAAAAAAGGTTTTGAGAGCCCCTTTGGGAAATCAGTGCATGCATTCCTTTGTTGGACTACAATAATTTTATATGTATACAAGGTATATTGAATATAAGGTATTCCCATATTGTAAAGATATCAGAACACCTCCCTTGCCTGACTGAAGTAAGCGGGAAGATATTATAACAATAATTTTTAGATGACGTATAATAATATAAGAAACCTGACGTTTCATCAAAAAACATGAAATAAACATATCTTGATTTCCAAATATCTTGGGATTAACTGGAATAAAGTTGCGTTGCTTTTCATCTTAGGTGGTTATAGATAAGGATGCTTTCAACTCTCCAACTATCTTAAAACTTCAATAAAAAATGTTTTTTTTTCTTTTTTGTATAAAACTACATGATTTACGCTATAAAAAGGACACATAAATTACAAAACAATTTTATCAGCTGATATAAAATCTTATTGAGATGATAATATATATATTTTTGTTTTTTTATTTGTTATTTCTATTGTATATTTGTTGAAAGTAAACGTTATAACAAACCATACCTGTTTAACTAATGTAATTTTACTCCTGGAAAATGAGGGTTTTTTTGATCGTGTCATTGATCTCTATTTATTTATAAAAGATATAATTTTATTGAGTGCCTGCCAATGCCTTAGAGCAGGGGTCAGCAACCCAAAATGTTGAAAGAGCCATAACAGACCCAAAAAATAAAAATATGGGTCTGGAGCCACCACAATTTTTTTCCTCATCAGCAAGGCCTTTATTTATCTAAGTGACAAAAAGTAACATACTTAAATAAATAGTAAAATAGAAAAATTGTGCTTTTTACAATAAAACATAAATAAACATTCTAGTTTATAATTAGTTTCCCATTTAAAGACCTAAAATTCGTACCCTAATGAATTCTGTAACAATGATGTAACGAATTTAAAATACCAAGTTAATGAACAAAGACAGATAATACGCATACATAATTAAAAACGAAGATAATAATCCGATTTAAAGTCCATAAGCTATTAGTTCTCCGTGTCCTTAGTGTTTTCGTTATAATAACTTATTATACGTTTTAGCATTCTGGAGTGTCGGGCTGATGAGGAGGGATAGTACTTTATGATTCATACGCGAAGTTCCATAGATTGTCCTGGACCTTGGGAATCCTTAGGGAGAGGGCAGCATACCTCGCTGCAGCCGATATGATTATTGATCTCATATCAATAACATTGACACATCGATCCGTTGTTATGCATTGGCCAATATAAGCTTTGAGGTTGGCAATGGCGACAGATAGAGCTTTCCCTTCACTTGAAGTACCCTTCAAGAAAGATGGTACACCAAAAAGAAAAACTGCTTTGATAAAAGAAGGTCTAAAATCTTTTAAGAACTCTTGATTTATAAGTAAAAATATTTAATCACGCTCAAGACAGGGCAATCAATAAACGCATGAACAATAGTATTAAAAGTTTTCCCACAATCCTTACAGGGCCGATAAAACTTAATGAGGTTTGCCGAAATCTGAAACTGGGCTGTGAATTTACGACCATCATTAATTCCTAGCAGTGAACGAGCATCAACCCCACCCCAAGATGCAGGAAGACCAAGGACATCAATATAGTTCTCTATTATTTTTTCTACCTCAGAGAGATCAATAGCTACTGCTGACAATTTAAAACACCATGGCGTGAGAGGTAGATGATTAACCGCATTTCTGCGCAGAGGGAAGATAAATCTCCTGTACACAAAATTAATTCCTTTTATAACCATCATACTTTTGGTTTCTAACGTTTTTGGTAAGCTCCAGGAGCCCACAAGACAGCTCTAAGAGCCGCATGAGGCTCTAGAGAGCCACAAAGACAGCTCTAA
>CP045910.1:4543084-4600874 GCA_013387185.1 Caligus rogercresseyi
TTTCGAAATATTAAAAGTGATTTACGTATTCCATTCCGTCTGTTTTTCCCCCTCACGCTGAAGTTCGCAGGTGCGTCACATCAGCCAATCATAGCTGTCCTTTGTACACAAGACATTTTTTTAAATCGATTTTTATTGGGTGATAAGTTGACTACGGCGACGTGGGTAGTAAAATTACATCCGCTTTATTAAAATTCCAGCTAGCTAACAGTTGTGTGCACAACGAAGAAGATGGCTAAGAGAAAGAAAGATGACGATTACCGAACATTTCAAAATGAGTGGACTGAAGAATTTGCATTTGTGGAGAGAGGAGGATCAGCTTTGTGTTTATATGCAATGACAAAATAGCTTCGATGAAACGTTCAAATATCAAGCGCCACTTTGAGACACGGCATGCTACATTTGCAACGAAATATCCAGCGGGGGACAGCAGAAAGAAGGCATGCGACGAGCTTCAAAGGAAAGCCCAAGCTAGTCAGCAGCAACTCCGTGTATGGGCCAGACAAGGTGACTTCAATTCAGCTAGTTTTGCTGGCGCATTAGCCATTGTGAAGAACGGAAAGCCATTTACTGATGGCGAGTTTGCCAAAAGTCTAATGCTGGATGTGGCCAATGAACTTTTTGACGACTTCACTGACAAAGAAAAGATCATGAAGCGAATAAAAGACATGCCCCTGTCAGCAAGAACCGTACACGATCGCGCCATTATGATGACAAATCAAGTGGAGGAAACACAAGTGAGGGACATTAATACAGCGGTCTACTTCTCGCTCGCCCTGGATGAGTCAACCGACGTAAGTCATGTCTCCCAGTTCAGTGTAATTGCAAGATATGTTGCCGGTGACACACTGCGTGAAGAAAGTCTTGCCGTTTTGCCAATGAAGGGAACAACGAGAGGGGAAGATTTATTCAAGGCGTTTATGGAGTTTGCCCAGCAGAAAAATCTACCCATGGATAAACTAATTTCTCTGTGTACTGATGGTGCTCCATGTATGGTGGGGAAAAACAGGGGATTTGTGGCCCTTCTTCGTCAACATGAAAACAGACCTATCCTCAGTCTTCATTGCATTCTTCACCAGGAAGCACTGTGTGCGCAAATGTGTGGCGAGCAACTTGGTGAGGTGATGTCGCTGGTCATCCGAGTGGTCAACTTCATTGTTGCCAGAGCGTTGCACGATCGCCAGTTTAAAGCACTGCTCGACGAAGTTGGAAATGCCTACCCTGGCCTGCTCCTGCATAGCAATGTCCGCTGGTTGTCAAGAGGGAAGGTGCTCAGCCGTTTCGCGGCTTGCCTGAACGAAATCAGGACTTTTCTGGACATGAAAGGTGTCGAGCATCCCGAGCTAAAAAACACCGAGTGGCTTCTGAAGTTTTACTACCTTGTGGACATGACTGCACACCTAAACCAACTCAATGTGAAAATGCAAGGCATTGGAAATACCGTCGCAACCCTTCAGCAAGCTGTGTTTGCATTCGAGAACAAGCTGGAGCTCTTCATTACTGATATTGAAACGGGCCGTTTACTGCACTTCGAAAAACTGAGGGAATTCAAAGATGCCTGCACAGCAAGTGACCCCTCTCAACATGTTGATACTCAGCAGCTAGCCAACACGACATCAGATCTGTTGCAGTCGTTCAAAGCACGTTTGGAGATTTTCGTCAGCACACCCTTCTCTTTCGATTCATCACTCATCCCCACGAGTGCGCACTGGATGCAGCGGAGCTCAGTTACATCCCTGGAGTGTCTGTCGGAGAATTTGAGCTTGAAGTTGCTGATCTGAAGGCCTCCGACATGTGGGTGAATAAGTTTAAGTCACTGAATGAAGAGTTGGAGAAACTTGCACGGCAGCAAGCAGAGCTGGCCAGCCAACACAAGTGGACAGAAATTAAAAAACTTCCACACGCAGACGACCTGATCGTGAAAACGTGGAACGCGCTGCCAGTCACATACAGCACACTGCAGCGAGTGAGCGTGGCTGTATTGACCATGTTTGGATCTACGTATGCATGTGAGCAGTCATTTTCCCACCTCAAACACATCAAGACCAATCTAAGGTCACGTCTAACTGACGAAAGCCTCAACGCCTGCATGAAGCTGAACCTCACCGCGTACCAGCCCGACTACAAAGCCATCAGTAAAACGATGCAGTCCCAGAAGTCTCATTAATGGTGAGCAGTTTCTTTCTTTTCTTTTTTATTAACTTCTTGGCTTCAATGTAAAAAAAATAATTAATAATAATAGTACATTCTTACAGTCTAAAATTGAGTCTTAAAAAATACATATATTTATTGTATTCATTTTTAATGGTATGGCTCTCACGGAAATTTATTTTTTAAAATGGGCATTTATGGCTCAGTTTGCCAAAAAGGTTCCCGACCCCTGCTCTCGAGGTACATGGAAAGAAAAAGAAACTGACGTCATCAAAGAGAAGAGCACAGCACAGCGACATCTATTGGCAGAGTAGGCTAACTTGAAATATTTATTAGTATTTAGCTCATTTGCATCTTAAAGAAGCATTCAGAGATGCCAAATTTAATCACTTGTTCCTTTTGGCATTTCCAACAACTCCACAAATTTTCATCCGAATCCGTACGCTCTTTTTGAGTTATCCTGCTGACAACAAACAAACAAACCAACGCCAGCGAAAACAATACCTCCTTCGGCGGAGGTAAAATATTATTCCCCATATTTTCTTCCCTTGTCCTACATATTCGATGTGGAGGCAGATCAGGCAGAAGTCTCGTCCTCGAAAGAGGAGGCCCAGACCTGAGACAGCTTCTTCTTCTCCAGAAGTCTACAAATGGTCAGGAATCGCGTCACACCCTCTTCTCCTGAATGGGTAATGCTATATACCTATGGTAATCTATATTATAATGGGTTTGTCTGTCGTCCGACTTCATAGACGAGCCGAAACTACAGAAGCTAGAGAGCAAAATTTGGCACACAGATGCATCTTGACCATGTGATGGTTCTTGGGCTAGGTTAGATTCTGATCAAACCAGATTTGTGTCTGTGAGAGGGTTTTGGCGTTTGCATGGATTTTCGAGAGTTAGAAGGCTCGGAATGTAATGAAATGTTTGTGGACTTTGACCGTAGGCATCTTTTGGTAAATACAAAACTAAGGCCTACCGGTTCTGCAAGGCCTCAAAAAGGCTTGGAAACTTTGGCTGTCCATAGTTCGTAAGTGAAATGTTTTAGAGACAGAACGCAACCCAAAAGTTATCTGCATCTCTGCCCAAGAACCGGATCCGGAAAAAAATCCGGATCCAGACACTCCCGGACCCGGATTATCAATTTCCTAACTTTGATTCTTTCCCATTTCGAAAAAAATTATTCTGAAAGTATATCAAGAATAGGGTTTACAATCGGGTCCCAAGAAATTTCCCGGAAAACCGGACCGACCTGTCGGGAAATTTAAGAAAACCTCTGGAGACACATTTTAAAACGAAAAAAGTTCAAAACAAAACATACAAAATGAAGGCCTTGAAAAATAAGCCTAGGTTGGTTAAGTCAATGTCCGGCCTCCGGGACACATTTGGTCCGGGATCCGGATTTTTTTAATTTGCAGTTTTTCGCAATTTATTTTTGCACAATCATATTCAGCTTCACAAAGGAGCAACTTTGATGTATTCAGTATCCGGATCTGAGGTCATTAAGACCCTCAAATCAGGGATTAATATTAGTCCAATTTCATGGACGAAGCGGAATATTTTAAAATCCTAAATTTTGGGGGGCCTTTTTTGGGCTGTCTATGGGATTGATCGCATCAAGTTATAAAAAAATCTATAGAGTTTGGCATTTCTAATAAGTTCGTTTTTTTAGATGAATTTTGGTTTATAATTTTTTGAGTTTTGGCATAAAAACTGTCAAAATGGAAAAGTGTTTTTTTCTCCGCTCCTGGTAAACTCACAGATTTAAACTTGAGTTCATAAGAAGGAGCTTAAAAAGTCTGACAACAAACTATAAAATAAATCATTCTCAAGTGTTTTATATTTTTTTTCAGAAAACCCAAAAAACTGATTTTTCAAAAAACTTAAGGGGGGCCCCCATGATTTTTGGCATTTTTTTAATTTTTAATTTGTTATATAGTTGTTCCCAATGGAGAGAATAATGCAAAGTGAAAAAAAATTTAAATTGGATGAAAACAAAAAGTTTTATAAGTAAGCATTATTATAAGTACATATATATAGCATAGGAGTTGGTTATAATGTTAGTTCTTGTTTGCTCCCTAGGGGGTGCTCTAAAATTCTGAATCTAATGTACCTCTAGGGAGACTTTTACTGCATAAGTGATATAAAATTATAAAATACAAAATGAAGCCCTCGCAAAAAAAAAAATTCCGGCTCCATATGACGTCATAAATTAACACCACGGTTCACCCAAGGTATGTATAATAGGTCTGGGCAATCAAAACAAAACATGTAATCCTAGCAGTATAACTACTCAAGACGTCTGGAGAAACGAAATATATATATTTATGTATTTATATTTTCATATCATATTATTTTTATTAATTTATTTAAACACCTCACACATAGATATTTATATACACATATATATATATATACATTTATTTATAGATAGATAGAGAGATTGATTGATAAATATATATATAGATATAATCGTTCCCAGTGACGTCATTGAGTAGTCACACTGCAACATGTTTGTTTTTGTAATGCCCCAACCTTGGGTTCACCAATCTTATTAACCAGTTTGAATACTTCAAATCATCCCCCTTTTCTCACCAGAGACACAGCTGAACGCGCTCCGAAGTATGATGAAAGAAGGGAGAAGCTCTTTGAATAAAAATACACATGAATACGATAACATCATGAAAGGTTTCCAGTGCAAAGTTGGAAATGTCGATTTTCCCTCCAAATCATGAAGAAGGTCTTACCCCAAGGTAGTTAAAAGTAAGGTAGAGCCATTTTAACCAATGAAAGTATAAAAAAATACACCGCCACGCAACCTACCTCATGAGCATGACGTCACGTATGGCAAAAGAGGGTATATTGTATAAGTAAAATATGTTAAATATAATCGAATTTAGCCTTTAATTAGATCATAGAAGAATTAATTATCACAATTCTATTAGAAAATGGAAAAATATTAAATTTTGTGAGTAATCATAAAATTTTGATGATTTAAAGTTGCTGATATTATCCAAAATATTTTCATGAAAAAGCAAACTCTTCAATCATTATATGTTAAAGCACATAAAAAACAATGAAATAAATTATAACAAAATACTATTTATAATCATATATTATTACAAAGACATATTTAGAAAAAAGTATATAATTTATGAATTAATACAAAACAAAATATGGTTATAATCATATATTATATAAATATTATTAGAAATACATATTAAGAAAAAAATATATAATTTACAAATTATTACAAAACAAAATACTGTTTGTAATCATATATACATAAATGTTATTAGAAATACATATTTAGGAAAAAGTAAATAATTTATTGGAGCATTTAATTAATCCACTGTTTCATTTTTCGTTTCTCTCTTAAACTTTTTTATGTCTAGCTTTTTGCTCTTGAAGGCGGGTTTTTTCAAATTTTATTTGGAGAAATACACGAATTTGAGCAAATTTATTAAGAGCTTCCAATGGAACTGACGGCACCTTAGACATTGATTTAGAAACTCTTTTGTCATGACAATTATCTTCTGATGAACTTGGAAGTAATACTTGTGGACTTGGAGGTTGCTTTGAAGGAGGAGGTAACGATGAATTAGAAGATTCATATTTATCTAAGCATTCTTGAGTAATCTGACGATAATTTCGTTTTAATATTCTATCATTCCTTTTGGAAGATGGTTCCATGGACGTATATTCCGACAAGTTTGTTTCAATTTTTTCATTTAAATTAAGTGTCGGAACTACTCCTTTCTTGATTTTCTTTCTAATAGGAAGGTTAAGAAGCTCATGCATTAGATCTCTCTCATAGTCTTCTTCAGTGAAGTGCAGACTACACATAAAGGATGATGCAGGCTGAAATGTCGAATCTCCTCTTTTGCATGCGATGGTCCAAGCTTTTCTCTGTTTGATGTTGGTTGGAAACGAGTGGTACAATACATTGTGAGCATTGGGATCCAATGAAGGACAAACAGTAACTGCACACTGTCTTTTTTTTTTTTTTAATTAATTGAAGCCATTTTTGTAAGAGTACGATGCACTAATGATAATTTGAGTAGTGATGTTATATAGTAAAAGTTATTTGTTTATGTTTTCTGCCAGACGTGACGTCACACGAAAATATTTCGGAACCTAAGTTTATACATTATGAAATGGCGGGGGGTTGGGTTACCTTAAAATAACTTTATCATCTTGAATATTTTTGTCATTACTGTCACAACAAGTATTATGTATTGATGTTATTGAAGGTCTATCTATAAATGCTAATGTTGTTCATGCATATAATAAGGCTTCAAACGATATGGGACCTTTTTATATAATACATCATATTATGAAGTGAATATTTAAAGAAAAAAATGTAACTTAATTATTGTCATGATCTTTTATTTATATTTATGTAAGCAACATATGGCCCGGGAATATATTAAGCCTTCAAGCATGTTCCGGAGTATTTTTATTGAAAATATTTTAAATAAATAAAGAAAATTGATGAAAGGTCACCATGTTTATGATCCCCGTCATAAACATGATGGAATTGACGGAAGGGCACCGCGATAATACATAAACATATAAATACTATCACTGTTGACATATTTATCTACATTATTTATAAAATGAGATTATAAAGTATATTGTTATGACTCTTATTTCAAGACATTGTTGACATTTAAATCATTGATCATCTTTTTTGAGTCTGACTTTTTAATCATTTAACTAATATATTCTATATTTGTGTAGTTCTTTACCTTTTATTATTTTCTCACCAGCATCGTTGTGCGAAAAGAAAAGGAAAAGTACTCAGTCCTGTGTTAATGTTATATCAATTTCTCTTTGTATCTTTGTTTTCAAACATGGCGTCTGTCTCTCTGTCATGAGTACTTTGTTATGTCATTGCGTCTTCATTATTTCCTCTTTGTTTATATATATTTTATTCCTTTTAATTACCTCCGCCGAAGGAGGTATTGTTTTCACTGGCGTTTTGTAGTTTGTTGGTTTGTCAGCAGGATAACTCAAAAAGTACTGAACGGATTCAATGAAACTTTGTGGAGTTGTTGGAAATGCCAAAGGAACAAGTAATTAAATTTTGGCATCTCTAAGGGCTTTTTTAAATATGCAAAATGAGCAAATAATAATGAAATGGGGTCTCTATTCAGGGAGTAGGAAAGAACAAACGCTAAAAAAATATTCATTGACGTATTATTGTTCATATATCAGCTCAGGACTATGTTAACCCAGTGACGTAGCTTAAACTTCTTCCTCTTCCCGTCTCTGAGTGCTTTTTTAATATGCAAAATGAGCTAACAGAGAGGAAACAATGATTAGAGATAGAAAATCGGGCGTGTGAAAGGGAGAATGTTTGAATAGGAATGTTGTTGGGATCGGCGGAGGTACACACTCTCTGAGTGTATATATTTTATCTTTGTTTTCAAACATGGCGTCTGTCTCTCTGTCATGAGTACTTTGTTATGTCATTGAGTCTTCATTATTTCTCTTTGTTTATACAAGGTATATATAATTTCCTTAAACTTTTTAGTGCATAAGGCTTTTGCTTCATATTTGCCTCGCTGCACGTTGCTAAGTATCTGTGCCACTTTTTTTAATGAGACGATAGAGGTTTTTTTAAAGTAAGAAAAGGGAAAAAAAAGAAAAAGAAATACATATGTATATATTTGTAGTTATAAGGAGAGGAACTTAATCCGAATTTACTGGATAATATAAAAAAATTCCCTCTACTTTTTTTTGTTGAAAAATACTCATATTCTCTCTCATAAAACTTCTTTCTATACGACGTCTCCATCATCATAAGCTTCAAAACTTCATTGTTTGATGCAAAGTTCAACCCTTGCCTCAACATATTATACAATGATATGATACAATGTATAATGCTGTGGCCGTAGGCCACCCACCCGCCTGGAGGGCCTAGCACCAGCCGCGGAGCGGCAATGGGCTAGTATTAATACTAGAGGCATATATACACTCAGAGAGTGTGTACCTCCGCCGATCCCACAACATTCCCAATCAACATTCTCCCTTTCACACGCCCGGTTTTCTATCTCTAATCATTGTTTCCTCTCTCTTAGCTCATTTTGCATATTAAAGAGCACTCAGAGACGGGAAGAGGAAGAAGTTTAAGCTACGTCACTGGCTTAACATAGTCCTGAGATGATATATGAACAATAATACGTCAATGAGTATTTTTTTAGCGTTTGTTCTTTCCTACTCCCTGAATATAGACCCCATTTCATTTATTATTTTGCTCATTTTGCATTTAAAAAACACTTAAGATCCCAAAATTTATTCACTTGTTCCTTTTTTGCATTTCCCAACAACTCCACAAAGTTTCATTCGAATCCGTACAGTACTTTTGAGTAATCCTTCTGACAAACAACCCAACAAACGCCAGTGAAACAATACCTCCTTCGGCGGAGGTAATTATCTAATATTCCCGCACTCGTCGGATTGGCTCCAATAATACGGATACGCAGAGGATTTATAGGGATCTTTATTATAACATGTAGTTAGCACAACAATAGAGAAGAAGGACTGCTTTAAGGGGAAAAAAGGGAAGAGGAAATATATGCGCGTTCGACAGAAGTGCCAATGTAAATACACAACGGCAAGATCCTCATGTCACTAGGTTCAAATCTTGGGACTATGAAGGCCACAAGTCATTGAAAAAGAAAAAAGTACGTATCAAGTCAGTGCAGAAGCACTGGACCATTGGGAACTTCATCTTGTTGGGAACACCAAAGGAGTGTCTGAGCAATCATTTTGTCCTAATAAGACAAACTTCCTCTCTAAAATAAGGTGAAGATCGACACTGCCGGGATCGATCCTCACGTCCTCCGCGATGAAGATCATAGGAGGAGCCTTCTTTCCATCATTAGTCACGTGGTGCTATCCCGAGAGCATGACCGGTGATGACTTCAGTCGTATGAAAAACCGTTCTCAAACTCCACGGTCTTCCTTCTTCTTAGCCAAAAATATGGTAATTCTGTTAGTTGTGTGGGCTGCCTGAGCCATGAAAATCTTCTTTTATGTCCGAGAGATCTTCCGTCGGACCTGCTCCAAATATGGTTAAACCTAGGTCACATTTTCCTGTTTTCAGTCATTTTCTACTGGAAGCAAAAGACTCTGTTTGCTAAAAGTTGCAACTTACATGTCTATCAACAAAATCCACAAGAAAAAATAGAACAATAAGTGCAGACTTATCAAAGACAAGTCTAAATTTCTTGCGAGTCACTCGGTGAAGGTATATAATCATGATAGACTATAAAAATGATACACAAGTGGTTTTGATAAATTATTGGTGACGTGGGTAGAGGGGGCAATTTTGATGTACGTTTATCGATAAATAGTTCTACGATGAATATCAAAGGAACCATTCATTTTGTTGTGAATAATATTAAAGTTAAAAATCCCAAATATATATTTTTTCAGCTTTTTATTTTCATAGTAAATTATATGTTTAAAAGGAAACTCCCTTGAAACTAAGGTTTTAAACCATTAATTAAGGATGATGGGAAAATGATCTACCAGGGATGATGCATTTTAAATAGAATAAAAAGGCAAATGGTTCTGTTAAACTTAGCAGGGTTAATTATAACTAAAATTTTTTGTAACAACCCCTCTTTTCATACATCATTGTATTAATTTTAAATAAAGCATCACATTTCAAAAAATAGCATCATTTTAAAGTAAATACGCTTTATAATTTAATGTAGTATTTAATTGTCATTTACTCAATCAGACTTTTTGAGTAGCTGGAAATGAAAAACACTCTGAAGGATCTTATAAAGTATATAATGGAACTGGGGTTTTCTTCTGCATTAACCCTTAGATGCATGATGACTGGACCATACACTCTTCCATAAGTGGGTAAAAATTAACCCATGTTAAAATCAATGTGTTTTTATGCCATTTTTGTCATTTTGGTTAAGAATGATCACTTGTATAATATTTAGTATTATATCTTAGGACCACACAAGAATAATTTCATTTTTGAAATATCTTTATTTTTCACTTTTTAACATTTTTGAAAAAGAAAATTACCCAGAAACAGCAATAGAAAAATGTGTCTTGTCTCATCACTGTATGCAGTTTTCAGAACAAACTACCTGTAATACAAAAACTACAATTTCTTAAATGTATAAAAGGTAAGTTAAAATGAAATGCATTATATCAAAAACATGGTTTTTGAGGAATACCTGGAATATGAAATAATAACAATTTTTCATTACGAAGATATTTCAAGAAAACAACCTCACCAGGTCATTTTTGACCCACTTATGCATCTAAGTGTTTAAACCAGAACTTTGAGCACTCCTCAAATCACAATATTATCACTAGAGATAGAAAAGAGAGGGATATTTTGGGCGTGTGAAATTAGATGTGTGAATGGTAACAATTGAGTTCAGGCTCTTGTTATTGTGTGTGGTCATGACTTATAAGATACTTCTTGAGATCTTATAAGTCAACCGGATCATCCAAATCCCCTCTCCTAAGTTCTTTGTATTTGTGTATATAAACATTAATAAAGTAGTCTTCGTCAAGACCTTACATGGCGCAGTCGGCAGTTCTTTATTAATATGTCAGTGAATTATTCCGTGCGCCAATATGGCGGATTAAAGAGCGCCGTGACACGGAATATCAAAGTCTGCGATGCATTGGTCAACAAATTCGGGGCTCGAGAAATAAAGACACTATCAAAAAGTGAGAGTGAATATTTTAATACTTCAATAGTAAAAATGCGTGAATCATTCACTGCATTGGAGGGTGCATTCTGTCTTGTGGACGTGTGGACCGAGGAGGAGTCATTGAAGGAAACTTTGATTTTGGAGGAATTCGGAAAAAAGGTAATGGAATTGAATTTGTCCTTCTGCTCCTTGGATTCTGAATCTCCGGGGGTTTCCTCAGTTCCTCCAAAAGGACTTCTTCGAGTGAATGAGTCCTTAAAGCCTCCTCGTCTCCTGATGGACTCTTCTCTGGCCGAATTTCGTTCCTGGAAACAAGGATTTGATTGTTTCTATAAGTCAAACAATATGGACACTATAGAGATAAGTGAACAACGCGGTTACTTACACACATGCCTTGATTTGTTACTCCAACAACTTCTTTCCACAAAAGTCCACAATCACACTCCAATCTTCGGTGAGGACGGTTGCATTGAAGAGATAAGAAATATTTTCCTTCGAAGAACACCGATGATCAAGAGGAGATATAATTTCTTCAATTGCAACCAAAATCCTGGAGAAACGTTTTCTGAATGGTATTTACGCCTACAATTAGAGGGACAAGAAGCAGAGCTCGAAAATATTAATGTGGATTATCTATATACATTAAGAATAATTACCGGTATAGAAGACAAGCAACTTCGTGAGGAGTTTCTCCGGAAAGAAGAACCCACCCGAGAGGAGTTGGTCAGGATTGCGACTTCGTGGGAATCAGCTGAATGTGTCCGGGATACTCTTGACGGGCAAAGCATCTCTGTAAATAAACTGTCCACCTACAAGAAAAATAAGGGACACAATTTCACTAAGTCTGATGTCCATAAATCAAATAAAAGTCAGTCTTCTCTATGCTTTAGCTGTGGAGAAAGTGACCATATTCGTCCCTCGTGCCCTTTCAGAAATAATACGTGTACGATTTGTCTAAGGATTGGGCATATTCATTCAATTTGTCATCGTCTCAAAACTAACAATCCAGAGTCCAACCCACAGACTTCAAAAAGATATTCTAACTCCCGCTCAATACATATATCAGGCATCTACGTGAATAACACATGGTCTTCAAACCATTCGACTCCTCGGGTGTCACTCAGGATTTACCCAAATGAGGGAAGAGCATTTCACATGAACGCACTTCCAGACACAGGAGCACATGAGTCCCTCATCTCGAAAGACTTGGTGGACCGCTACGGGCTCAAAATAAATACGACAGACTTAGTCAATATACGAGCTGCTAATAAAACTGGACTTGCCTGCTATGGTTCTACCCAATTCATCATCTCCCTCGAAGAAAATTTGGAAAAGAAGACGTCTGTTTTAGCCTATGTCACTCCAGACCTTGAAGACGAATTATTAGTGTCCTGGCATGCCTTGATTGGACTTGAGATCATCTCTAAGGATTTTCCTCGACTTCAAAAACATCAAGTCGTCTCTAAGGTACGTGGGGTACAATTTACAGACATCTGCAATGTACAAAAGCTGGCGAAAGAATTTCCAAAAGTATTTAATAGCTCTGACAATTTGCTCCCAATGCAAGGGCAACCTATGAAAATACATCTTAAAGAAAAACTTATAATCAAGCCAGTCCATATTTCCACTCCACGAACAGTCCCTTTAGCTTATCGTGAAAAACTAAAAAAGGAATTAGATTATATGGTTCGTTCAAAAATTATAGAACCTGTAGATATACCCACTGAATGGGTCAGCCCTTCACTAGTGGTCCCCAAGGCTGATGGCTCGTCAATTCGGCTCGTTGTAGATTATACAGGGCTAAATAAGTTTGTTTCTCGTCCTGAACACCCATTTCCTTCACCAAATGAACTTTCATCCCTGATACCTCCAAGTTCAAAGTTTTTTGCAACTTTGGACGCTATAAAAGGATATTGGCAAATTCCGCTGGATGAAAAGTCAAGTTATTTGACTACTTTCCTAACACCTTTCGGGAGGTTTCGTTATTGCCGTGCCCCAATGGGCCTAAATGCTTCAGGGGATGAATTTTGCCGTCGAATTGACGAGGCTTTACATGGACTTCCAGGAATTTTAAAAATTGTGGATGATATTTTAATATTTGCAGAAACTGAACACCAATTGACGCAACGTCTTCGTTGTGTGTTAGAAAGATGTCTCACCCATAATATTACGCTATCCCTTCCTAAGGCAAAAAGCGGGACTTCGGTAAAATTTGCTGGGTTCATTGTGAGCTCAAATGGAATAGCCCCTGACCCTACCAAAACAGAAGCAATAAGCAAATTCGTAACACCAACAAATAAAACAGATCTTCGTTCATTCATGGGACTAACAAACCAATTAGGAAGTTTTGTTCCTGATCTAGCTCACATTACAGAGCCTCTACGTCAATTATTAAAGCAAAATAACGATTTTGTATGGTCATATGAACACGAAAATGCTTTCAAAGAAGTTAAAAAAATACTCACTCTTCCTGATGGACCAGTATTGTCCCATTTTGATCCAAAGTTATCCACCACACTCCTCACAGATGCCTCAAGATTGAAGGGACTCGGTTTTGCTTTAGTTCAATCCCATCCTGATGGTACTTCAAAACTAGTCCAGTGTGGATCCCGATTCATTAACGAAACGGAGTCCAGATATGCCACCTGTGAACTTGAAGCATTGGCTATTCAATGGGCTGTAAAAAAATGTAAAATATATTTAATAGGCATTTCTTTTACAGTCATTACCGACCACAAACCTTTAACAGGAATCTTCGATGGAAGAAACTTAGACGCTGTAGATAACGCAAGACTTCAAAGAATCATGGAAAAATTGGCCGGTTACACGTTTGATATAAAATGGACATCTGGCAAGACCAACCTTATCTCTGATGCTCTCTCCCGAAACCCTGTCTTTGACCCCCCTGAACAATGCGATATATCTGTTGCTAATTTTTCTGTAACGCACATAGATCCAGCTCTACAGCCTATAATAAAAGCAGCTAAAGAGGACGGTGACTATCAAATTCTTAAATCTACTCTAATGAATGATATTAGTTTAAAAAACTTACCCGTATGTCATCCTTCAAAGGCTTATGCCAAAATATGGAGCAATTTATCCATTGATGAATTGTCCGGTCTCCTTCTTCTAAATGCTAATAGGATAATAGTTCCTGTTCCTTTCAGACGAACAATATTAACAAAACTGCACTCCTCACATCAAGGCATACGAAGAGCAAGAGAAATGGCAAGGGCACTGTATTATTGGCCTGGAATGAATAACGATATATTAAACATTGTGAATTCTTGTTCAAAGTGTATTGAATACAAACCTTCGCAACCACAAGAACCTCTCCAAAGTACAAATTCATCGCGTCCACTTTCTTCAATTTCAGTTGATCTATTTCAGTGCACCGGAAAAAACTATATTGTCGTAGTGGATCGATTCACAGGATGGCCATCAGTTTCCCCTCTACGACGTACATCTACGGAGGGGATCATAACGGTTATTTACGATTGGTGCCTGGAATTTGGGTTTCCAGATACTATTCGTACAGATGGGGGCCCTCAATTTCGATCCCAATTTAAGAAGTTCTGTGAGGATAATAATATCATCCATGAGTTGACATCACCATATCACTCTCAATCAAACGGCCACGCAGAATCCTACGTCAAGTCAATGAAGCATCTCCTGCTCAAATCTGAGAGTTGGAGAACCTTCAAGGAGAGTCTTCTTGAGTGGCGAAATATACCTCGAGATAATGGACTCAGCCCAGCCCAATGGCTCTTCGGTAGACGGCTAAGGACATCCATTCCCGCAACATCATCGGCATACGAGCGAATAACGGAAAAGACCTTCAGTGAAGCTCGTTACAAAAAGGAAAAAATCAAAGACTTAAGTACCCTTCATTATAACAAAAAATGTAAAAAATTACCGAGACTTAACGTGGGTGATGACGTTGTCCTCCAGGACCCAAGATCCAAGCGATGGGAGTCGAGAGGGAGGATCTCCAGTGTTCGAGGAAGCGGGAGGTCGTTCGTCATTAGAACGGATCGAGGAGACCTCGTGAGGAATCGAAGATTCATACGGAAGAATGCCGAACATTAATTTTGATGACTTTGCTCTTTCACTAGTATTAATGTTTATTTATATCATTTGTTTATGTTTTGATATAATTGAATAGGTATGCGCAAACGTCATGGGAGGGGAGATGTGTGGTCATGACTTATAAGATACTTCTTGAAAAAAATGAATAAACCTCTCCAATTCTTTGTTTTTTATATACATTAATAAAGTCAGCAATATTGAAGAAAAACTAAGGAAATGTTTTATTTTTATATATTACTCACTAAACCAGAGCCCTATAAGGAGTGTTACGACAATAGATTGGAGCGCCACCTGGTTTGAAATAGCATGGAATGGCTCAAAACACAAAAACGCTTGGAATGAAAAATATTATTGTTCCTATCAAGGTATTTAAAGTAAGGTAGAGCCATTTTAACTAATAAAGTAAAAAAAATACACCGCCACGCAACCTACCTCATTAGCATGACGTCACAAATGGCAAAAGAGGTCTATTTCATAAGTAAAAATGTAAATATATCGAATTTAGCCTTTAATTAGATCATAGAGAATTATTCATCACAATTCTATTAGAAAATGGAAAATATTAAATTTTGTGAGTAATCAAAAAAATTTGATGATTTACCAGTTGCTGTGAATTATCCAAAATATTTCATGAAAAAGCAAACTCTTCATCATTATATGGTAAACACATAAAAACAACAAAATATATTAAACAAAATACTATTTTATAATCATATATCATTACAAAGACATATTTAGAAAAAGTATATAACTTATGAATTAATACAAAACAAAATTGGTTATAATCATATATTATATAAAATTATTACAAATACATATTAAGAAAAATATTTAAAATTTATAAATTATTACTAAACAAAATACTGTTTATATAATATATTATAAAATATTATTAAACATACATCATATTAGGAAAAAGTAATAATTTATGGAGCCTTTAATTAATCCACTGTTTGCATTTTTTCGCTTCTCTTCTTAACTTTTTCTATGTCCCTATAAGCTTTTTTGCTCTTGAAAGGACGTTTTTTTTTTTTTGTCAATTTTATTTGGAGAAATACAAGAATTTGAGCAAATTTATTAAGAGCTTCCCATGGAACGACGGCAACCACCTTAGACATTGATTTAGAAACTCTTTTTACAAGGTTTTCGTTCCTATCAACCTTCCATTTACTATAAATTATTCACATTCCCTCATAGCCTCTAAAAATAGTTCTCATAGTCTTCTTCAGTGAAGGCAGACTAACATAAAGGATGATGCAGGCTGAATGTCGAATCTCTTCTTTGCCTGCGATGGTCCAAGCTTTTCTCTGTTTGATGTTGGTTGGAAACGAGTGGTAAAATAATTGTGAGCATTGGGAATCCAATGAGGACAAACAGTAACTGCACACTGTCTTTTTTTCTTTTTTTTATTAATTGAAGCCATTTTGTAAGAGTACGATGCACTAATGATAATTTGAGTAGAGATGTATATATAGTAAAAGTTATTTGTTTATGTTTCTGCCAGACGTGACGTCACACGAAAAATATTCGGAACCTAAGTTTATACATAATGAAATGGCGGGGGTTGGGTTCCTATTTTATTCTTAGGATAAATAAATCGGAATCTATGACAAAAACTGTGTCTACAAAACCTTTCATGGATTGGGGTATTGTTTCAGTAATTAAATAGTCTCCCTTATGCATTTAACTCCATATTTTATACGTGATTTACTAAATAATATATAATATATATATATATCATGTGGTAAATAGAAAAAATATCCATAAGAAACGATTGTCCAAAAAATATCCCAAGTATTGATGAACTGGATTTATCATTGAACCCGATTTATATATCCAGATTAGTGAAATGATTAATTATGAATGACAAAATAATTTAAATAAATACTTTGTTAATAATTGAAATATATTTTACAACACGTAGTAATAAAAAATATAAAAATATTATTTATATTTTTTATTACTACGTGTCGTAAAATATATTTCAATTTAAAAAATTTTATTTTTTATTTTGAAATTTATAATTAATCATTCACTAATCTGGGATATATTAATTATTATAAATATATGAATTTGATAATTATTTACATAATTTTCCCATGTGCATACTTCTACTTCCAAATAAATTGGAGGTTTTATTAGACCTATATTTTTACTATAGTAGTCTGTTCTCGTAAATGTATGTGTAAACGAATTTTTATATACCTTGATATATATTGTCATAGTTCATGACATTGTGGTATACTCGTATATTCTAATGATGATCTAATTAGTTGAACTGCCATTTCTATTATTGAAGATCCTATTTGTTTCATTTTTACTAATTCTTTACATATAATTTATATATTCCTTCAATTTTTGTAAACTCATTATTAAATTTATCCAATTAAAATATTAATCGACCAGAAGAAGAATAGTTTCTTAATGAAATGATTTTTTAAATAGATCTTTAGAGTTTATATTGTTTTTATACTTCGAAAGAAATTTCTTCATGATTTATATGATTTAACGAGGTTGCGTTGAATTATATGTCAATTCCTGCCTCTAATTAAGTAATTCTAAAGATAAAATATGTTTTCATTAAAATAAGGTCCTATTAATTTTCTACGATCTATGTTTTATATTAGTGTTTTTCAAAATAAGTACTAAGTAAAAACATGAGTTTATTTTGTAATTCTTATCAAAATTTATAACATAAGAGTATATCTGTGACGTCAAATCATCATTCCGTCCTAGCAGGCTGAACTCCTTCTGTCTGATATACCTTATCTCTATGTATCTTGGTTTATGATAATAATAATAGTGTTAGTTCATAGCAACAAAATATAAATGTGAAGTCAAATCCTAGGAAGTAGGTATGTTAAAACGAAGGTGCTGCCACCTTTTGTTTTCCTCCCATAGTAAAAAAAATTGAATTTCCGGTTGGCTGTTGCAGATTTATCGACGATTCATGGGTTTTTTTTTCTTCGAAAAATATAATTATTCTGTTCTTTCTTATTGTTTACGCAAATTTTCTTCCTGTGAAATAAAATTTAATCTTTTACTACTCTTAGCAACTAAATTCAACTCTTTAGCACCCGTTTTTCATAGTTAACTAGCCTTTAGAATATAACTAGCACAAATCAAAATGACGTCATCACACAATTTATTTGCTATTACTCGGTTGTTTATCAGTGTCCACTCAAATTTTCTTCCTGTGAAATAAAATTTAATCTTTTTACTACTCTTAGCAACTAAATTCAACTCTTTAGTACCCGTTTTTCATAGTTAACTAGCCTTTTGAATATAACTATGCACAAATCAAAAAATTACGTCATCACACAATTTCTTTGCTCTTACTCGGTTGTGTATGAGTGTTCACTCAAATTTCATTTGCGGTTGGCTGTTTTAAATATATTTCTACGAATTTTTGATAAAAGATTATATATAATTAATAATTTACTTAAAAGCTAAATAGTATAATACTAAATTTTGATGATTTTCATATTTTTCATATTTTTTCTTTGCTTTTATTTTTGTATATTTATTTACTCTGTTATCTATGGACAACCATTTTCAAACATGTCTGTACTGTAAATTTAATCATTTTAATACCTTTTGCAATATGTTTAAACTCTCTAGTCTTTAAGGGAGAACGAATCTTCTACAAATTTATATGCAAAAAACATAATTTACTTAATCATGAATTATTTCATAATTTACATTACATATGATAAATATATTAAATTAGGTAGAAATAGGAGTTCAATATTTTTTTCTTTTGTATTATATTGAGATGTCCGAATCAATTTTTAATAAATAGTTCCAGTGGCTTAGAATATTACAATGATTTTTACTCCTTAGGGAAGGGGTAGAGAAAACCTGAACTCATTAACATTGATTTTAACAGAAATTATACTCTAAGAAGAGTTACTAATAATTTCAGCACTAAATTATTATGTTTTGAAATTATATAATGAGGTAATATGAAGTTTTGGGAGTTCTATATACCCCTTGTAAGGTAAAGTTGTAGCATTCTTCATTTAATATTTACATATTTTGGTAACAAATTTAAGTTTGAGCACTCTCTGTACTGATTTTTTACTAGTAGCAAAGAAATTGTGTGATGACGTCATTTTTGATTTTTGCATAATTATTTATAAAAGGCTAGTTAACTATGAAAAACGGGTGCAAAAGAGTTAAAATTAATTGCAAAGGTAGAAAAACAATTAAATTTTTTGTCTAGGTATGAAATTTGAGTAAACACTTATAAACAACCGAGTAGTAGCAAAGAAATTGTGTGATGACGTCATTTTTTATTTTTGCATAATTATTTATAAAAGACTAGTTAACTAAGAAAAACGGGTGCTAAAGAGTTGATTTAGTTGCTAAGAGTAGTAAAAAGATTAAATTTTATGGCCATATGAAATTTGAGTGAACACTCAGACACCGAATAGTTGCAAAGAAATAGTGTGAGGACGTCATTTTTGATTTTTGTATATAATTTAAAAAAAGGCTAGTTCACTTTGAAAAACGGGTGCTAAAGAGTTGAAATTAATTGCAAAGTATAAAACGATTACATTTTTTCCAGGTATAAAAGTTTGCGTACAATAATAAAGAACATAATAATTATTTCTTGAATAAAAAAAACCCATGAATCGTCGAAAAATCTTCAGCAGCCAACCGAAATTCATTTTTTACTTCAAGAGAAAAAAAGGTGGTAGCAACTTCGTTTTAACATACCTATATATATATATATATATATATATATATATATATCAGGCTTGTGAACGGAACGCAAAATTGAACGGCGTTCAGCTGAACGCACGTTCAATGAACGGAACGCTGAACGGAACGCAACTTTTTTTTTAACGCTGAACGTTGAACGCAAAAAAAAAGATTTTGCGTTCAGCGTTCAAATTTTCCAAACATTTCTTAGACTTTTTTTCGGATACTCTTTTCTAAAAAAACGCGTCATCACTACGCAGTACTTTTTTGGGAAATTATTTTCTAAAAAACGTCATCACTACGCAGTACTTTTTTGGGAAATTCTTTTCTAAAAACGTCAACTACGCAGTAAAATTATTTTCTAAAAAACGTCATCACTACGCAGTACCTTTTTGGGAAATTATTTTCTAAATATTTGAACGCTGAACGCTAACGGAACGCTGAACGCAAAACATTGAACGGAACGCTAATTTTTTTTGAACGCTGAACGAACGCTGAACGCAAAAAAGCTGAACGCTCACAACCTGATATATATATATATATATATATATATATATATATATATATATATATATATATATATATATATATATATATATATATATATATATATATATATATATATATATATATATATATATTAGATAGAGAGATAAGTCTCGCAAACTTTGCAAAGCGTTGTGAAATCAAGCTCTTTAGGTAGATCCTCCTCCCTCCTGTGTTGTGACGACGGAGGGCAATAAAAATATCGATTCTTTTTTATTATTCATATTTGCGTATATCTTGTATACTCACTCCTTTCCTTATCGTTGTTTGCAATTCTGTGTTTACCCCCACCAATTCCATGTGCCTAAATTAATTGTGATTCATCCTTCCAAGTCTTACACCTACCAGGATCACCAGCCCTAAGTTTGTACGCGTTTTATTTATTTATACAAATGATGAAATAATACTTCATATATTGTTCTTTCATAGATATTCTCAGTCTTTGAGCTCAATCACCCCCCCGGATCATAGTTATGGATTCCGGAGAGCTGAATAAACCAAGAGGTCTCCTCCAGCAGACCCATTTGACTTCCGTGGAGAATGCCTTTCTCAAAAACTACGAGAATAAGTCGGGCACTCCTTGCCTCGAAAATCCTTTTCTCTCCCTGTGTTCATTGGGGAATGTTCTCTACAATAAGCCATGGACGCCGAGTTTACTCCTTGCCAGCTCCAGGATCGAGGAGAGGGAGGGAGATCCTATCAAGGATCGCCCAAAGGAGGAGGAGGTGGAAGATGAAACCAGAATGAGCTTGAGGAATGCTCTTCCTATATTTCCAAAGAGGATGACTCGGTTTGTAAGGACTCGTCTCTGCCCATGGAAGTGGATGACTATCCCGAGTTCCCACGGACATCAGAGCCCTTCACTCCCATTTCACACGCTCCCATTCGCCCATCCGAGAATTACAGCGAATTAGAGAGTTTGAAGGTATTAATAAGTCGATCATCCAATGAAGAGCTCACTTTACATTTTCTATTTTCTATTTAAATATCTAGATTGAGCTTCTTCAAACGTGTGCGACTTCCCTGCTGCTAAGGCCTAAGCTGATGGATCCAAAGGATGATATTCGTCAAAGGATCATTGAGCTCTCAGTCAAGGTTTTGGAAAAGGAACACCTCTTCATATTAAAGGTATTTGAGGTTTTTTTTCTTGAAGTTCCTGGCAATAATTAAATAATATTCCTAGATTTTTCATGTTCAATACATTATTTTATATATATATATATATATATATATATATATATATATATTATCTTTTTTTTAGTAGGAAACTAACCATGTTTATATTTATTTGACCGTACCTGTTATCTAGTTATGTATATAGTATTAGGGTTTCTTAACCCTAATTTGCTTTTTATATTTAAGAATAAGTCTTTAGGCATTTAAAGTTTTTAATGGATATTTATATTTAACACGTTTTTTGTTCATTAAACTCAGTTTTACAGTTACATTTTTCATATATTGGAGGAAAATGTGACATAAGTTTTATTTAAAAATGTGTTTATATACGCAATAATGGTGTATTAAAATAACGCAAGTTGTGTAGAAAGATTTCACTCAACCTCTTTTTATTAATTACAAATGCTGGAAATATTCAGAAGTCAAGTCTATAACAATCAATAACGTTAAATTTATCATAACTTGATCCATTTTTTTCAGTGCCTTAGAGTAGGAGAGTCTGGACGAAAGACTGATGAGTCATAACATAAAGCTGACAAAACCCCATAACAAACAAATTTCGTATCATAAATTAATAGGTGTTTGGATTTAATAGCAAATTTAATGTTATTTGTATTAATCAAAGGGGATATATTTTAATGTAAAAAGATTGCTATTGAGTTGAACTTGCTATGAATTGCATTATTTTTATGATTTTGATACTATTTTGAGCAAAAATAGGATTTAAATGTTGAATAACAATATTATTACATTTCAAATTATATTCGTAATGTGGACAGCCCTTCGTCAATCACGAACCTTTTTTGTCTTTATATCTCTAGATCAATCAATCATCAAAATCGGTTTCTCGTAATACTTTACCCAGAATAAAAGCAACAAATGATCGTTCTGGAGTCCTAATCAGTTTAAAGAGTAGAATGAAACTATTGGTAGTAGCCTCATTTTACTCTTGAATTGTGCGATGTACGATAAGATTGCCTTTAGATATAAGTTTTCCTCCGATGGCAGTACGTGGGATGCTTCCAATGTATTTTTGGACTCCGGAACGACCATTTGATGCTTATATCTTTAGTAAAGTATTACAAGAAGCTTATATTGATGATTGATCTTAATGAGATATAAACAAAAAAGGTTTCGTGATTGACGAAGGGCTGCCCACATTACGAATAGAATTCCATTGTAGGTATTTATATATTATAATATCTTTTTTTTTTTAAAAATAAGTAATGGAATCCCAATGAAACATTTGATTCGCTGCCAAAAGCCTACTTTGTTCCCTATTTGAGTCATTTGGCCAGAGCAAATTTGAATGAATATCCAATCCCATTGTATGAATATATGTTATATGACGTCATATGTGGTTTACGTTGATATTTTAAGTGAATGTGAATTTTTATTAAAAATCATCAAAGACATACCAAATAACAAATTTATATTAAATATTAAGGGACTCAGTGACGACTCTTTGCGTACTCCCTGGATATTATTCGATACTTAATGAGTAAGAATAGGTATACGTGATACCTGAGCCCCATAATAGGTTATGGAGGACAGGCACGTGAGATGAGGCTTTGTAAGGTGAGACCCTGAAGGCCTTAATCAGATTTACGTAACTAAATCCCTACAGTAGTGGGAGTCCAGATAATCTGATTAATGACGTCAGAGCTTCTTTTGACGTTATGTTCAATAGACTCATACATTGGGATTTAAATTAGAGCCGATGAATGTGTATCCATCAGACGGAGTTTTTATCAGGTTTTGGGAGCTTCAAAAGCATGTACATTGAGTTTCATGCGAGTATGATACTAACTTAGGAGCAAATAAGCTCTTGAATTTGATAAGAGCATTATGGATGTAAAGAGACCTACATTGAACATAGAAAAGAAGAAAATAATACCTTGAAGGCTCCTTTAATGTGCAAGTTGGAGTTGGAATCTAATTTGATCTACACAATTGATGGTTTGAAAAAATAGATTATAACTCTGAAATCACAAAGTAGTTTTTATATATTATAATGAGCAGGGCTGTATAGGAATTTGGTAAATCAAATGTGTGGGCATAAACGACCTTTGCACACAATTAACGCAGTTATTGCCTCTGTTTGTGTATTTATCAGATTTTTTTACTAGTTTTGAGGAGGTTGCAACTTCTTTTTTCTAAAAAAAAGTCTCAGCAAAAACCACTTTTTGTGGATAAAAAAAAACTGTTGTCATTTTTATATACAGAATGACATTAACAAACTTTTATTGAACTTCTTTTCTTAATAATAAAAGTATAAAGTCGTCAATTTCCATCCAAATTGCATATTTTTATGTTTGTTTTGCATATTTTGCCTTTTTTCCTTATTTTTCTGCCTGTTTATTTCATTTCCCTGCATATTTCTAAGTAACTACGACATTTTACTATTTCCCCAAATTCCGTCAACCCTGGTAATAAAACGGATACGCTGCACATCTCAGTCACGCCATTAAAACCCGCCTTTTATTTTTGCTTATTTCAATTCTTGTAATAAATAAGATAACAAACGTAAATGCAAACTTTTTACTTAGTCGTCATTGAGGATTTAATGACTGCTATGCTTAAAAAATTAACATAATTAGAAGAAGAAACTTTGAGTGAGCTTACATTTTTTAAATGAGTTTCACATGATAATATCCTGTGTTTTAGGAGATAATACAAGACATTCATGAAATAAAATGAAATATTGCATTATTATTATTACTACTAATGTAATGTTGCAGTCAATGAATGCCTTGGTATGCAAATATAACTCATTCCAGACGAATATAACTTCCAAAAAGAATGCAATGACAATCCTTGTCGTATAATTTACAATTATAAAGAAATATTATTACACTTAAATGTATTAGGAATTAGCAGAATAATATATTTTCATAAATTAAAAGGATTTCTTTTATTTACAGTTTGAAAAAAATACATAAATAAAATAAATAAAAATTGATAATAATGCAGATAAAAAACTATATAAATAAGTATTTTAGCCCAAAATTTTAGCATCGATGCGTAACAAACATTAAATTCTGTCGAATCATATAAGTATAGAAAAAAAGTAATTGTTATTTTTCGTGGATGTTAAATAAACTTGTCACTCATGTGCACTTATAACAAGAAAAGAAATAACCTCTAATGAATTAAATCCAAAGAGATATAAAAACATAGAAAGCTTATTGGACTCGTCATATTGCCCAATATAAACAAATCTTTCGATCTCTAAGATCAACTTATCATGACGTGGTAGATCAAATTACTTTGTTTAGTTTGGATACAAAAATACAGTTGAACAACGATGTTTCTCTGCTATTGAAGGGAAGGAGCTCTCTGTACCATCTTCATATCTCTATGTTAAATCCTTTTCTTTTTTTAATAATATTTATAGTATTGTTTTTTTGCCGACTTGTCAACGAGGCATTCCATCATTTTTGGTTACTGCTGTTGGTGGAGAAGTTGTAAATACAGTCTCTTGGACCAATCCCTCTCTTTTTAAAATCTATTTCTTTAAAATCATATTCCGTTCTAAAAGTTCAATCATTGTAAAATTCTTTCACTGTTAAAATTTCTCCTAAAAATGTGATATTCTTTTTATGAATCCACACGGCACCATCTTCTAGGAGGCGCCTAAACCATGTAAAGCTCATCACTTTCCAGAAGCATTCAAAATTCAATAGCCTTAAATATACATGTAGTATGTCAACTATTACTTAGAAAAGACAAACGACAAGTAATCGGAATATTCGTTTATTGTTCGTCAAAACCATTCCATGTTCGCCGTTCGAAAACTACCAAAAAGGAACTGCAACAAGTCTGATGAAGATTAACAAACCAGTTGCTTTGTTTTTTTTAGATAGAAGTTATGTTAATTATGTTTTAATTTGTAGTTAGCTAAAAACAAAATATGTCAAGGTCAGGGGTCGGCAATCCAACATGTTGAAAGAGACCAAATGGACCAAAAAAACTAAAAAATGTGTCTGAAGCCGCAAAAAATAAGTCCTTATATAACCTTCATACAGTACACATTTCTGTAGTAGATATCCCCCATCTTTTTTTATTTCCTAACATTTTTGGAAAAGCTCCAGGGAGCCTCTCTAAGCCAGTTCTAAAGAGCCACGGGCTGCCGACCCCTGGTCTAGGTGAACGGAACTTCACTGTGAACTTGATCTCATCTGTTGAATTTCAATAGCTTCTTTATTGTCTCAGTAAATATTCATATATAGGTAAATGTGTTCGATATCATTTGCTAATTTTAAGAAATGTGGGATTCAATCAATTTTTTTTTACAGATGTCACTTTACCTTCGCCGAGAAATGGGACTCCGGGATACGTCCCTCCTTCTGTTGTCCTTCTGCTGTCTTCACCCCTCGATCTACGGTCCTCATTTCTCAGAGTACTTTCAGAGGGTCATTCACAACCCTGCAGAATGGACCCGGGTCCCAGACTTCCTCGTGACCTTTGAGAGAGAGAAGGAAGGTGATGGAGGAAGGGATCAATTCTCCCTTCCCTCTATGCTACGAAAGGCCATGATCCAGAAGTTTGGGGACTTTGATGAGCACGTCCTTGCCAAATACCAGTCCAAGGGACGAAACAATCAAAAAGTAAGTAGCTTTTTAATGCCTAAATATGGAAGTTATGAATGACAGGCCCAAAACATGGATACCAACATGATATTTATTATCCAAATGAATTATACAATTTTATTGTGCTATTTTTCACTGTTTTAGCATAAAAAGAAATCCGATTCAAACACTTTGGATGAGGCCAATGATGAGATGGGATTGGATGAGCTCTATGAGGACCCCCCTCATCCCCTGGAGGACCGGGCCTTTAACATAAAGCGCCTCATTCGTTTACTTCACATCAAGGAACCCTCATTGACCCTAATGTGTATCCTGGGTAAAAAATACCCAGAGTCCCAAGAGGTCTTCTCAAAACTCGGTCTAGGTGAAAGTCGATACTTGATGCGGATAGAGCCGGGAAAAGACTTCGTCTACCCATTCCAGATACTTGGGAAGCCCAAATATCAATGTAAGATTTATTTTTTATACTTTTTTAAACTGATGCTTAAGTATTAATTAGAGCAAGATCGATTCATCTGACAATTTCATCTGACCATTGGATCCGGTCTATCTTTTATTTTATTAAAATTTTATTAACTATTTCAGGATAGCTAATTATTTATTTCTGTTTTGCTCATACCAAGATAGTGTTCCTCGTAGTAACATATATTTGGAAACAATCCATGAGCTTCGATTATTATCAAATGACTTATATTCGAAAACTAATAAGCCTATTTTTTACACTAGAAGCGCTGGAGTTTTGAAATATGCCCCACGTCAATTGACGCAAATCAATTTAGATTTATTAATTAGCGTTAATTAAATTAACCCAAAATTGTTGTTTTTATATTATAAATTTATTGGGTTTCTTTATTCACAGTTCAGAAAATATACATTGATGGAATTATTTTAAAAAATCGAACCTAATGTATAATAAAATATGTATTTTAGCTTAAAATTTTATCATTTATGCTGAACGAACATATAAAATATATATATATGTATATAAACCAGTTAAAGAATCAACTGTTTACATAAAAGTAAAAACAGTTAAAGTTGTTTCTTAAAATATTGCCAAAGGTCTCAAATTTGATGCCACATATTAGTTTAGACCTGTTGAAATAGATTGAGTTTTTAATATAGAATATAAAATTGGAAAAATATATCTGAGCCGCCTGCTGCATGGGCCACTTACCAGTGGGAACCAATACCAAAATATCGGTTTTTAAAAGATGCAATGAGGCAAATGAAATTGTGAAGAAAAAAATAATTTAGAAAACCGGCAAACACAAATAAAAGGAGGAGTTATTTGACAATTGATCCAGGTTTATTTATCGCACAGAAAATGGCAGTAAGTTTCCTTCTTGCCTGCTCTATCATGAACAACAATCAAAAGCTTGGTGAACTGGAATTTTCTGTACAAATTGCACAGCATTTATTTATTTACTTTTGATCTATTCCTTATATTCGTCATTGCGCTTGAACTGTGTATGTTTAGATTAATGTAAACTAATCACTTATATTTTTCTTCTTCTTAATAGGAATGGAAATAAAGCCGAGGTTTGGCATTCCCTGATTCTCAAAAAAAAAATCCCATACCTCGCCCTTATTCGCAACCTACGCAACATTATTTTATCCGGGATCAACAAACCCCAGTTCTCCGACCTCATTCACTGCATCAAATCCCCTAGCGCCATTCGAGGCTCAAAGATTTTCCCACATCAGTATTTAGCGGCCATGCACGCCATAGACAAGATTGAAAATGGTAGATGGAGGAAGGTTCGGGAAAAAAGGAGGCGTAAAAAGGCGGCCAAGGAGTTGGACCAAGAGAGAAGGTATAAGGAAATTGAGTTTGCTAGGGAGGTAATCTCTGCCATGGAGGAATGCGTCCTGACTTCTTTCTCAAGCAACATGTCCTCTATACAAGGAAAGTCACTGATTTCATTTCGAATCCCCCGTACACCCAGAGTTCATTGAATAATGACTTTACCCGATATGGCTTCAGAGGTCCAAATGGACTCACAACTTTTATGAGTCTAATCATTGCGGAGGCTTGTGAGGACTCCAAAATACTCACTTGCTCCAACCACGGACTTCGGAGTGTGAAAAAGAAAAGGCTGGTCCAAGGCTTTGTCTCCGTATTCCAACTTGATTACTTCTACGACTCCCAATGCTCTGATGGAGGGTTATCTATGCTATCTAATCACTTAGTCAAAGAGGCGGGAAAAGCTAAAATTGATAACATTTTTATATTGATTAAATGTTCACTAGATCGAGAGCAAATAATTAAATTTGTGGAGTCTATTGATTGCTTACGACTGCATTTCCAATCGGCATGTTAACTTGGCCTTTCTGAGCCTGGATGGGACCTTCCCAACTGACTTACCCAGAGGCAAGGGAAATAATAATAATGTATACATTTCTGGCTCCAATACCTCAGCACTTCAAACTCTTTCTCGCTTGAACATGGGAACTACAACTCAAGTGGAAGAGGTGGATAACATTCCAAAGAAGTATGGTATCTCAACCACTGTCTCCCAACCATTGCCAAGTGTTCTTGAACGTCCCCTGAAGACCGTTAAATGGGATAGAGTCACAATATTTGTCTCTTCAACTTTCCTAGATATGTTTGGAGAGAGAAATCTGCTAAACCACTGCATTTTCCCAGTTTTGAAGCGTCGTTGCCGTGATATTTGCGTCGAAATTACTCCCATTGATCTTCGATGGGGACTTCCAGATGGGGATTCAAGCTCGATTGATGTCTCCTCCACCAAGTACTGCCTGTCACAATCTATTGAGTGTGATATATTCCTTGGCTTCCTTGGTGAACGCTATGGGTGGAAGCCAAAGCATAATAAGGCACTGGAGGCTCTGTTTTTCTCAGGGGAAACAGATCTTTTGGATCGATATAAGAACGCTGCAGTTTCCTTGACAGAGCTCGAGATTAAACTTCGGAAATGGAAGAGGTGTCATTTTTACTTTAGGGATCCATCTGTTCTGGACTTGACGGTTACGGGAAGCGATCCTGACTTTGTATCGCAAAACAATAAAGATATAAGGGCCTTGAAGGCATTGAAAGAGGATATTCGCCGATCGGGGTGTTCTCTCTACGAGAACTATCGAGCAAAATCCGTTGACAAGCGTGGATCGCGAACAGTACTCACAAATTTTGAAGATAACTTTATTCATTCATTAACCGAAGAAATTTGGAAGGACATTCTGGAGATACACCAGTCAAAAAAGCATCATCATCAACCGCAAGAGAATAAAAACATCATGTCATCATTCATATATAAAGAGACAAAAGAATTTATCGGACGGGAGGTAGAACTCAAAGAGATGCGAGAAATCATCCTATCAGACCCTAAAGAGTTCAAAGTTATTCAGTTACAGGGAAGTGGAAAAACAGCCTTCCTTTGCAAATTGTCTACAATTCTCCAAGATGAAAATGTGATTATAGTACCATTTTTCTCGGAGGGAGTACAGAAATCCGTGTGCGTGATGGAGTATCTAGAGGATCAAATCCTTCAGCTCCTCTCCAAAGATCCTGCATTAGATTCATTCGATGACACCTCTTTGAACTTTGTCCGAGTGTCTAAACTGATGTCTAGAATATCATCGGGTGGCAAAATTGTCGTTTTTATCCTAGATGGACTTCCATTGAACGATACGGCCTGGCTTCCCATCATGAAGCTCCCGTCAGGGGTTCGAATCCTAATATCCACTTCAGCAGAGGATTCCATATTATCGCAGCATCTAAGTGTTCGCCGTAAAAAGCACAAGTGCGATGCTTTGTTCACTTTAAAAACAATTAAAGACGTAGGCATTAAGAAGCAACTTGTGAAGAGCTTTTTAAAGAGCCTTGGGGGTAAGGTACTGAGTGAAGCTCCTCTGAACAACGTTCTACGCCTCGTCGCATCCAAGAGAGAGTCTGGAAACGTCAAGTATCTTAAGGTTCTTTGTTCCTTTCTCGTTTCATCCGACGCAATATTCCATGGACAAGAGAAGGCAATGATCCAGAAAGAGATGCCGGGGAACTTTGAGAGTCTTCTTGGGTATGTCCTGGATAGAAAGGACGAGGACAGCGAGGCACTTCTCGCAATCCTCACGGTGCTGATTTATACCGAAGGCCCAAACTTTGATCAACTTCTCAGGGCGGGCATTGCCTTGCAGGGAGATTCACTTAGGCCAATGATTCTTTTGAGGGCCTTGAATCGATTGGAAATGTTCTTAGAGCCCTTATCCCATGAGGAAGGCTACCACTTGAGGAGCGATCTCAGGGCATTCATAGAGAAAAGATTTCCTCCTCCCTACGATCTAAAGCATCGACTCTATGATCATTTCACTTCTGAGTTTTATTATGAAATGAAGAACTCCAATCTAGTCCATCCGTATGTTTTGAAATCCACCATTGGGCTTTGTTTTGAGTTATTTTGGACCGCTTTTTTGTATGACTTAGCTTTTATTTATCATATAGCTCGACATGGACCACAAATGATGGAGTACTTATACTACAAATGTGTTCAATCACCTGCAATAGGCTATCAATATTTGAATTTTCTTCATTTTTATTCAGGTTCAATTGTGAGCAATCCACTTTTAACCTATCAGCACGGAATCAACTGTGGGTTGGCGAGAGATGGTCCCTCTGCAGGCGTTTTCCAAGCTGACAAGTCTCAAGAAGGGAGATCCTTCATCTTCCTTGAAGATATGAACAAAGAAGTCTCTCAAAGACTAATAAATAGTGTTAAAATCCATACTAGCTTTTCGAAATTTGAGATTTCCGTTGCAGCCGGTTTTCAAAATGAAGATACACACGTCTGGCTTTTTGGATCTAAGGACTCCATTATTGTTCAGCTAACCTCTGATAGCATGTATGGTCTCAATGTCCATTCTCCGGTGACTGCACTTTCTTTCCTCGACTCTGAAATAGTGATGTCTGGCCTAAAGGATGGATCCGTTTATTTCTGGGACATAAAGAAGAGAGCTCAAGTTGCTTCACATTATCAAGTTCATCGCAAGTCTGTGACACGGATTTTCACTCCTCAAAACTCTCGAAATGCCATCTCCATAGGTCTTGATGGCCAGGTATTATTATATTCATCTTCCTTTGGTAATTACCAAGTCCAAAACATATATTCCTATTCACTCCCTCTCTCGTCTGGGATAGCTTTAAACGAGTCAAGTGTTTTGGTCGGGAACTGGTCCGGAGAACTTCTAAGATCAATATAATTAGTGGGATTGTTTTAGAGCGCCTTCAACTTACGGAGTCTGCTGTCCTGGATATCAGTTTGTGTAAAAAAACAAATTCACTGGCTCTGACTGATGCTGAGGGATATTTTTACATACTGAATGAAGATCTATGCCTACGAAAATGGAGAAGGATTCTTTGTGACCCCAAAGCTCCTACAGTACTTGGAAATAAAATACAATTTCTTTCTGAGAACGAAGTCTTGGTGGCTTGTTCAGATGGAATCCCCCGACAGATAGCCCTTCATTCCTACCGCACAAATCTGTATGAATTTGACAATCCACCTAAGAATCATGATTTCAAGACTGATCATGTTGTTTGTATGGACTCTTATCAGGGTGAACGACTCGTTGGCTATAACTCTGGTTGGATTCGTTTATTCAAATCAGAATCGTCTTCGTATCCACTGAGATTGATAAATACTCCAGGAGAGCTATCAGAGGTTCTGATTTTGGACTCCAGCACCTACGTTCTTGTTACCAATGCGGATTACTTTATCAGCTTCCGATTTGACGTGACCAGAGGAGTGCCCTATGATATTGGAAAGGCCTCTTCGCCTAATGTTGAATATTTAAATCGTGTGTTGCCCATTTCCCGTGAGAAAGCAAGTTTTATTTATCCTCGGAAGGACTATAGAATTGAAGTGTTTCATCTACCGAATGAACCCAATAGTAAAATGCGCAAACGAACCAAAGTGAGCTACGAAGTCAAGAACCTGAAGCCTGTGTTTGTCTCTGAGCTTCTTTTGGATGACTCAAGTGATGATAAGGTAGCAGTCGCATATGAGCAACCTTTCATCTTTGCGTGTGACAAGTATCACATATCGATATGGAGGTATTCTGAAATAGATCACACCATGGAAAAACTTGAAGAGTCCACATATTACCACTACGCTGCAGATCTCATAGTCACTAATACAAGTGATCGAAGTAATATTTGCACTTTATCAGCACTTTCAAGAGACGAAGATACTTATTGTCCACACATCATGAAATTCAATTTAGACTCCAATACAAGCTTAAGTATTCCGAAAGTTTACATAAAAGCATGCAAATGAATGATGTTGGTTCAGAGGAGGTTTACTTTTATTGGAAAGATAATCATAAGCAGTTTTTGTCGCGCTATGAGTTTTATGAGATCATTTCCAATCCAAGCTTGAAGTTGCATTATCGTCGAAATGACCAAATACTCCATGTTCAAGAAGACAAAGATGAGAAGGCTTTTATTATTATGAGTCACCCCATTGATCATATCCGGGTTAAGGCATCCGATATGTCATCCGAAAATATTTTGTTGTCAATGCCTTTTTCTCCACTAGTGTATTTAGATGATAAAATGAATGTCTGCTCGACTCATGCCCTGTTTGAAATCATTTTCCATGATGAATCAGACAACAAAATGAAAGGTGATCTAGAAGAGAAAAAGTCTATATCTTCCATTCTCCCCATTCTGGGTGGAGATGATCGGGATTGGATTGTTGTGTCGGGGTCTGAAGTAGAGCTGCATTCTCTCTCCAGCGGGAAAGTCGAAGCCAAGCGAAAGTTTTATTTTAGTGAAGAAGTCCGGGACTTCACCATTACCTCTATCAGTCGATCCATGGAAAATGGATCCCTCACTCTCCAATGCTTCAGCAACTCAGAGCTATTTTCCATCATAGTTGACTCCAGGGGTGAAATCGTTCGCAACTCTTTCTGGCTGAACGAAAAGAAAGACATCATAAAGACCGATGAAAATGTAAATAACTATTATTCAGATTGGGAGGATAACGAATCTATTTCCTCCAAGTCATCTTCAAGGAGCAGATCTGCAAGTCAGTCCTCTAAATCGTCTTCATCATCGAGAAGTAGATCTGCAAGTCAGTCCTCTAAATCGTCTTCATCATCGAGAAGTAGATCTGCAAGCCAGTCATCTTCATCATCAAGGAGCAGATCTCCGAGCCAGTCCTCAAAGAGCGACTCAGAACACAAATCTGTTTTGCCAATGAACGGGTTAATTGGCGTGGATTGGAACCAGGGCTACAGATCCGGGCTTACAACGCTTGGCTTTGAAGATGGATCTCTGCACAGTGTGGATGTTAATTGCCCCGAGGATCTGGAAAAGCTTCCCCGAACAAGGAACACCCATTTCCCTGTCCACTTCTTTCATCCCCTCAAAGACTCTTTCCTCGTTGATCTCAATCACGTGTCCGTCTACTTGACCATGCGGGGAGGAAATGTTCATCTCTTCGGAACCTTTGATGGCCGGATCTTTCTTCAGAGTGAGGCTCGCACTCACCATTTTCAGATTCATCAGGGCTCGATAACCTCCATTTTCATGTTGGACGAAGATAACACCTTTGCAAGTCTTTCCAGGGATGGTTACTTGAAAATATGGCGTCTGGAGGGATCTTCTGAGATCAAGCAAATAGGAGAATTCCTTAGCAATGTTCCTTTACTTTGTGGAGGCTTCTCAAAATTCACTCGAATCATTATTCTGGGTGGCGAGCTGGGCATCCTGCACTTCCTTAAAATTAAAAACTGTATTTTGGAATAATTTTTGATCATATATATATATATACATAGTTTTGCATATATATTTTATTTGTTATGATATTTTCGAATTGTCCAAATATAAATGTATTTTTTGGGTGTGTTCTAAATGTAAAAGGATATTGTTCCAACTCAAATGTCGTATCTACAATAAAAAGTTACTCTTTTCGTCGATGGCCTATATCTTATTTATAGATGAGACCGAACTGTTCAAAGGGGACCTTTGAATAATGGATGTGTATTTAGTATAAAAGTAATCACTTTGTCAATGCTTCTGATGCTATTTTTGGGGCAACCTTGTTTGCAAAATTAACATATATATATATATACACCGGGGTAGGCAAAAGTCTTGTAACCCCTGAAATGAGTATTAATCAAGGTCACATATTTTGTCAGGATGAAGTTTTACAAGACATTTCAAAAGAAAGAAAGTGATTCTACAATAGTTGAACGGAGTATTTATGAAGTTGACTCGATTAGTGCCTCTAATATGCGGCGGAAGTAGTTACACGCATTCATGATATAAACCTTTGACATTTTCCTCAATTTCCTGGTCACTGAACCCCTGAGGTCCGCCAGGCTACTGTGTCGTTTGATACAGACCCTAGACACCATTTGCCTCCTAATGCTATTGTCCAGGAGGCTCAGAAGTGCTTTGACCATAAGTTATTTTTAAGATATTCACTCATGCACGCTTATTGCCGTGTGAACTGGAGCACCATCCTACATAATATGACTAATTGAACTGCTTGGAGACCTTATGGGAGCACCGTGGTCTTCGAGATTTTTTATTAATCATTGGCTGTGAGCCAGTACCTAGAAGGGAACCAAATTGGAAACATCTTCCCTCTTCTCGAAGCCAAAACACCCAGCATAATCTCTAAAAACTACTCATTGTTACGTACAGAAGTTCTTAGGGATTATCCTCGAATGTTAGATTCGATCATTCTGGTTGTTAGTTACTAAATCCACTGTGAAAGCATTTTTGAAGGTGTAGAAAATTGTCCCATCACCATTCCTTTTCAGATAATTTAAAATGAGCCGACATTGCTTTACGCGGTCATATGGATGCCTCTGAGCCAATAGAGACTTTTCCAAACATTTCTGAGATCTTCCCCCAGTCGCCTAGCCGCCTTTTGACACATTAAAGGCGTACACTTTATATATATATATATATAGTCATTTTCATGGTGGGATTGCTCGTAAATGTCTCCCTCACATCTCCAAAGGTGATATTCTTTTATCTCCAACTTCTTCTGTCATCCTTGAGGTTTTTCCGATCTTCAAGACGTTTTTTTATCCTATATTATTATCCTGCTCGAACGTATTAAAATTGTTTAAATTGGTCATTTGCGCGCGTCTCAAAAATGAAACCTCCAGTCTTTTGGCCCCAATGACGCACAAAACAAGTCTGTTTGCGGTAGTAAGGGGTTCAAAATACAGCTGATAATATACGCTTTTAGCTGATGTAAAAAACATATCAATATATATACATACATATATACATAATATTATTTATATATACATATATATATATATATTCAGGCTTGTGAACGGAGTGCAAAATTGAACAGCAACTTTTTTTGAACGCTGAATACAAAAAAAGAGTTTTGCGTTCAGCGTTCAATTTTTCCAAGCATTTTAATGTAGTTTTGATTAAGTATTTATTTCTGGGATATAACAGGGGGATGAAATATTATGAGAAGAATTTATAAACTAATCTACCAAGTCCCTTCAGTCAAGTAAATAACTTTTTTTATTTTACCCTAATCAACAAAAAATTACACACGGTTCTAGGAATAATTGTATAAAACACTTATGCATAAGGAAAAATCTGATAAAGCATATTGTGTTCGGAATATTTGATAATAGGAATTTTTCTCTAACGACACTTTTGTATAAAATGCATTTTTAAAGGAAACTACGTACTTTTGGGCCAGCTTATCAGTCAAAATAGCTTTATTGAGCATTAATGAGCACATTTGGTAAGTTTTATTATATAAAAATAGTAAAATGAGCCCATTTTGAGTACTTTTTCGTTCATATATAAAGTATATAATAGACCCATAATATGAACATTGAGCTACGGTAAGGTAAGGTAGGTTTCGTGAGGAATGAACAATAACAATAACATAAGAATAATAATAAGCTCAGGACTTTGTTGTGTTACTTCGGACTTCCCCGGATCATCTTTGCTGAACGACATTTCCCTACGGTCTTTCAGCTGGAGAACCTCCCTGGCTACAATAGATCCTTGATGCACTCCGGATCCCTACAGTACTCCGGATTCCCGCCGGTTTGGATCTCCAAGACACTCTCGGGATCCATACAGTTCTTCGTATGTTAGGACACTTACACCACGACTGATCGCCACGAGAGTCCTATCAGGAGGAAGCGGGTTTAAATACACCTTAAATGCTGTGGATATGAGAAGTGGTGGGGACCATCCATCCAAAAAAAATATAAAAATATAAATGATAGATTATTACAGCAAATGGAGGACTACGATAGATCCGACAAGATGAAATATTTAGCTAAAATAGCAAGAAATTTGCATTCTTTTTGAATTATATTTATATATACATTTAAATACATCTATAATATGTACATAATACAATATTTGGGGATATTTTCTCAAATCACCTATGTTTACAAATTTAGGTTGTTGTGATGACGTCTTACACAGGCTGCCAACTGCATTCTGGAAGAGTATTAATATAGCCACCTATTAAAGAAAAGAGAAAGAAGAGGAAAGAGTGATTGACGTCACAAATCAACTATCGAACGTTATCCCTATTGTTGTTCATTAACGAATAAAGGTTCATTGTTTTTTTAATACTTAGTTTCAACAAAATCTAACCTTATTTTTATCCTCAGGCTTCATCTTTTCCTTTCGCCGCCATCCTCATGCTGTTACAAACTCTATATTTATCCTCTGTATTAAGTTTATTTTTATTACCTATGAATAAACTGATTATTCCTATATTAAAATATTCCTATTATGAGATTTATTTAAATAGACATAACTCAATCCTTTATTGATGTATTAGTTAATGAAAATAAGAACATTGCTCAAAGTTAAAAGGGGCTCGGAGAAATGAACAACAATAGGGATAACGTTCGATAGTTGATTTGTGACGTCAATCACTCTTTCCTCTTCTTTCTCTCTTTCTTTTCCTTTTCTTTAATAGGTTGGCTATATTAATACTCTTCCAAGAATGCAGTTGGCAGCCTGTGTGAGACGTCATCACAACAACCTAAATTTGTTAACATAGGTGATTTGAGAAAATATCCCCCAATATTTTTGTTTAAATAAACATTATACTTTACCAGGCTTGTGAGCGTTCAGCTTTTTTTGCGTTCAGCGTTCCGTTCAGCGTTCAAAAAAATTTTGCGTTCCGTTCCGTATTTTTGCGTTCAGCGTTCCGTTATGACGTTGATGACGTTTTTTTTTTTAGAAAAGAATTTCCAAAAAAGTACTGCGTAGTGATGACGTTTTTTTTTTTTTTTTTTAGATGAAAGAATTTCCCAAAAAAAGTACTGCGTAGTGATGACGTTTTTTTTTTTTAGAAAATAATTTCCCAAAAAAAGTACTGCGTAGTGATGACGTTTTTTTTTTTTTTTAATAATTTCCCCAAAAAAGTACTGCGTAGTTATGACTTTTTTTTAGAAAAGAATTTCCAAAAAAAATACTGCGTAGTGATGACTTTATTTTTATTTTTAGAATTTCCCAAAAAAGTAAAAGAAAAGTTGGTAAAAATTGAACGCTGAACGCAAAACTCTTTTTTTGCGTTCAACGTTCAGCGTTCAAAAAAAAGTTGCGTTCCGTTCAGCGTTCCGTTCATTGAACGTGCGTTCAGCTGAACGCCGTTCAATTTTGCGTTCCGTTCACAAGCCTGTACTTTACATATGATAACATTTATTATATTGAGTACATGAATTATAATTATATGATGGGATAATATTTAATCCGCATTATCCAGCACAATAAGGGGATATATGAAGTTCAAGGGTCTGAAATCGGGAGCGGTTCATCAAAATTTAAGAAAAGGAATTTTTTTGCTTATTTTTTTGGTTGACTTATATTTTTCATCATCAACAGTGTAGATTTATTTTGATTAATTTGAATTACATATGTTTTTTTAACTCATCAACATCATAAAAAAATAAGAGATAAGAAAAAGTATGTTTAAAAGTGTAAAAATAATTATGGTAATTTTAGAACAAACATTATGAGATGGTCGACGCTTATATCTTCCTGTAAACATTCGATGAAGTGATGAAGATAGTAATGAGAGTTTTCTGTCTTGGATTCAATCATAGCTGCAATTAAGGTCTCAAAGAGTCATGACAGACTTCCTTAAGTTTCATAAAAAAATAAGCAAGTAATCATCCTCACATTTAACTTCCAAAAATAACGTAAGAAGACTCAAGTATTGGCTAATGAACCACCCTTCGGTGTTTGTATAAAAAACCTTGGGTATGGGTTTTAGTTGACCATTAATGATGATATTTTTTCAAAGTTATAATATTCAAGCCAATTTTTTGTCTTTATATTTATCGTCATTAACTTATTTAATAGGCGAAAGATGCTCTTTCTCATTGTCTTCCACATCAAGAACATGAATCGGAATGAAAAAAATAATATAAGTAAGTTATAATCATTTGTCTATCCTCTGTATTTGTGTGTATAAAGAAGTCTCGGGTATGGATTTTAGTTGACCATGGATCTCAAATAGAAAGAAGAAGCAATGAAGAGATCAAATTAATTGAGTTAATTTATTTGCTCGAGACAAGGATGTAAACATAGTATATAGATAGAGAAAACAACAACAAATCTTTAAATAAGAGTGAGAAGAAAATATATAATGCAAACGAAATTAGTGGTCCAATGAACTCCGTCCATCTCCTCTCTGAGCTCCATATATCACGTGGGTTTGAGAGCTGCTTCCTCCCGATAGGGTTATCATATCAGTCAGTTGTGGATCCCGAGAGTACTTTGGAGATTCAGAGTGGTAGGAATCCGGAGTACTGCGGGGATCCTGGGAGCGTCAAGGATCAATTGCAGCCGGAAGGGGGGATAATTAATATGCACGATATATGTGTTATGTTATGAAAATATAATAACAAGGCGTTTCAAAAGGAATTAATAAAAGCATTGTCGACAAACAATTATACACATTATATAAAAATGATTAACGTGAATAAAAAAATGAAAATTTCATATTATGGTTTCATAAGATAAGTTATTCTTTTTACAAAATAAAAAAGAAACGATAAATTCAATAAGGTTTCACACAGAAGAAGCTATTTTAAAATGAATTTGATGTTCCATGTTATATTTGATAGATTATAGGAATAGGATCATATGCTTTTAACAACAATGTCGAAGAACACAACGTTGCAGAGGCATTTTTGACAAGTTTTAATAAGATCATAAACAATTATTTTTGTTATGGTTAATAAAATACACTTTTTATTCTGTTATATATTCATAATTGATGATAAATAGATGAAAAAATATTGTATTTAGGCCAATCAGTTTTTCTTTTTGTCTTTACTTTTGGTATTGTCTTTAATTTTTGTTAATAGGCAAAAGATATTCTTGACCATGGGTCTCAAATAGAAATAAGAAGCAATGTGGAGATCAAATTAACTTAGTATATTTAGTTCTTCGAGACAAGGATACAAAGAGGGTATACAAATAGAGATAAAACAACAAAACTTTAAATAAGAGTGCGTAATAAAATATAGGATGCAAACTATATTTGAGGTCCAATGAACTCCGTTCACATTCAAAGTGCAGCCCTTTTCCATGAGCTCTCTACATCAGGTGTATTTAAACCCGCTTCCTCCTGATAGGACTCTCGTGGCGATCAGTCGTGGTGTAAGTGCCCTAACATACGAAGAACTGTATGGATCCCGAGAGTGCCTTGGAGATCCAGACCGGCGGGAATCCGGAGTACTGTAGGGATCCGGAGTGCATCAAGGATATATTGTAGCCAGGGGAGGTTCTCCAGCTGAAAGACCGTAGGGAAATGTCGTTCAGCAAAGATGATCCGGGAAGTCCGTAATTGTCCGAAGTAACACAACAAAGTCCTGAGCTTATTATTATTTCTTATGTTATTGTTCATTCCTCACGAAACCTACCTTACCTTACCGTAGCTCAATGTTCATATTATGGGTCTATTATATACTTTATATATGAACGAAAAAGTACTCAAAATGGGCTCATTTTACTATTTTTATATAATAAAACTTACCAAATGTGCTCATTAATGCTCAATAAAGCTATTTTGACTGATAAGCTGGGCCCAAAAGTACGTAGTTTCCTTTAAAAATGCATTTTATACAAAAGTGTCGTTAGAGAAAAATTCCTATTATCAAATATTCCCAACACAAATATGCTTTATCAGATTTTTCCTTATGCATAAGTGTTTTATACAATTATTCCTAGAACCCTCCTGGATATAGCAAGAAACTTTTTAAGGCGCCAGGATGGTCGCGAATGTCTCAACCAAAGTACTCTGAGGAATGTAAGATCAATTCTTTACACATTCCCATAGGCCAAGCGACCTAAAGCTTGTTGTTGTTGCTTTAAAAAAAGATAATTTGACGCCGCTGACCAGACAAAAAAATTACCCTTGCTGCAGTTGTAGTTAATATTTTGTGTTTTGTTTTGTTCCTAGCATAAATCTAATGTTAATAATTGATATTGAGATTCAATTATTTTCTAATGACAAGGACGATATTAAATTAAATTTAATGTAGAAAATGGTTGATTCGTGTTTATATAATATTAAATGTGTTTTATATTGTTAATATGATTAAAAAATCTATCTCTGAAAAATAAGATGCATTCTGAATTATTCATATAATGTTGTTTGATAATATTAATTTGTATTATATAGCTTTGATCTTGTATTTGTCTTGATTTATTACACCTTAAATATATATAATTTAAAATGTATTGTATCCATTACGGAAGAAGGTAGGGATCCAGTTACTCATCCATCTAAGGTTTACAATAATATTTTGCAGATTCTTAATATCGAACTCGGACTCCGTTATTCGAAAATAAGCGAGTTTGGTCATCGCGACACTTTTTTCAAATATATTTGATCTGAAATTATTTGTATTAAGATTAAAAATAGTAAATTTTTTTATGGTGACTTGCGTGATTGTCTTTTCTGTATGGAAAACTACTCCATGGAAATATAGTAGTTTTGTTTATATAAACATATAGTATTGTTTATATCCCAGAAAAAATACTTAATCAAAACTACATAGAAATGCTTGGAAAAATTGAACGCTGAACGCAAAACTGTTTTTCATTCATCATTTAAACCAATCAGTGAAAGGAATTTTCGTCAACCAATGTGTATCCAGTCCGGAAAAAAATTCCAGAGGGAAATATAATTATTTGGAGAAGTTTAGTTCGCGATTTCATGGTTCTCAACACGTCCGAATGAATTTCCACGTTCTCCCAGCACAGCCTTCACGACATCACGGGCATTTCCTGGGCCCTCAAGTCCAATCCTCACGGCTCCCCCACCAAACAGAAGATGGTTACTCGACTGAAATACTGAGGACCGATTGATCATGAATCGCCTGACTCGATCAGCAATGATCTATCTCTCTTCGCACACAGCCCAAGCTCATTTGCCATGTCTATGGATCATCCTTGGACTTGAAGGGACTTCAAAAATGCTCTTTTTCAGGTGGTGCTCCAATCTATTGTCGTAACTCCAAAATGGCCCTGGGATTCGTCAAGAAATCCTACTTGTGTCATTGAAAATCATCATGCCTTAGTGTCCATAATGAATTTGACATGTTGAATTCGTTACATTATACATCATTATAATTAATGTTATATCCCTGACGTCACGTTGAAAGACACCCTGACGTGTCTCATTCTTTCCTCTACCGTGTATATATTTCCTCCCTTTTCCTGCTGTGTTGATAAATAAGTCTTCAAGTCATGACCTTCTCAAACGTGTCGCTCTTTAATATTCGTTCCTTTCCTGCAACCTAATTGGCGACGACTCCTCTGGGATATTAATAGACTAGTCATATATTCTTTTTAAAAGGTATCCCAACACACCATTAACAAGCCTGGCTACAGAACTTCGGCACTCTATATTCTCTATTGTAACGACATACAATCAAATCATATAGGTAACACGCCTCTCGGAATAGCTGGGAAGAGGCTCAGGCCTTGATGCATAATGCCAATTATTTTTTATTACCACCTTTCTTTTATTCTTAACCAATCACGTTTCAAGAAGAACAACCACCATTTCTCGATCACTACATATATTCATAAACTATTAGGGATACAGAAACGGATATTGTTCTTGCAAAATCTCCAATAAACATGGAGATTTCTTGATTTAATAACACTGAGGGTTTTTTATTCGTCCAATCATAGTCAGTTATGATCTAATATCGGCAGATATGGGAAAAGATTTCTGTATTCAATGAATATTATTAGTAGGTAGAATAGTAGAAGATGGAGTCACTTCTAAGGTATTCAAATATGACGTCATTGATGTTGAAGAAGAGACAATAATCGCCTATGAGCTCTATGACTAGGGATATGGGAAATGTTTGTTTTTATTCATTTGATATCAAAGTTTTCACTCTTTTACGACGTCTAGCGATCAGAGCGATGGTATATTTATCGACAGATATGATGAAACAGGTGTCCAGACGGCCTATGAAGAAATACCATTCATCATTTTCTTTTTCTATATCGATGATGCAAACATTATTTTCCCCTTCAGTGCTCCTTTATTTGATTAGTATTAACTAGTGATATTGGAGACGTCCACCCAAACGATTTGGCAATGGCGTCATGGATGTAAGCCCATGAAGAAGAGACAAATAATATATTTAAGAATGCAATGAATTGCTTCCATAGAAATAAAAGACATAGAGAGCATATTGGATTCCTCGGAGAAATACGTCATATTGCCCAATATAACAAATCTTTTTATGATCAACTTACGATGACGTAGGTCAAATTACTTTGTTTATATTGGACAATGGTGACAGCTGACCGACGAATTTTCTCTGCTATTGAAGGGAAGTAGCTCTCTATGTCTTTATCTCTATGATTGCTTCCCTCTTAATAAATGTTTACCCAACAACAGCCGCGAGGCACTTTGTAGCATAATGCCAACTATTTTTGATAATTTTCACTCCTCTTCTTGTTTCAACCAATCACATTTTGAAAAAGTACTCCCCTTTTCTTTATCTCTAATTATATCATTTTTATTATGATAATAATGAATGGGGGTCCTTCGCTCCAGCTCGTGCATGACGTTGTTGCGTACTCCTTTCATTATTCTTATATTTGGTCTCCGCAGTTAAAAATGCATGCACACTCTCCATACCCTACTTGCGTACGCAAAAAGAAGGTGTACCAAGACTCGAGACTTACTTGGGATTATTAAAGTAATTTTACTTTGACTCGCACCACGGAGGGAGTGAGAGTTCATATATTCATAAGGAGAACAGGACTCAGTACTCACATCTCATTTCATGAATTTATTCATTTGGATCCTTTGCACCCTACGCCGAATAATATAACGCTCAAGACCTCTACCAATCCTCCTCATACAATGGATAGTGGGAGGAACGTTTACACCGACAATCCAATAACGACGAAAAGACTCCAACGATGGAGAAAGAAGCTTAGGAAACTGACACACACTCTCATATCAAGTAATGGTGGAATCCCTGACTCCAAATTCCAAAAAACCATCCAAGATCTTCATATGGCTTCCACTAAGAACCTGGAGGCAATTAGTTTGTCAACTATCAACTCGCATCCCAGAAAAGAACCCAAGACTCACTACAACGAAGGACTCTATGACAAAATACATAGAGTCGGCGAGTCAATCCATACTGAACGATCTATTTCAAGTTGAAGACCATTTTGAATCAGAGTTGGGGAGCTTGGAGAGAAAGATATTGAAATTGGAGGAAAATCTGATAGCGAGTGTGGAGAATCAACTGAATCTTTGGAAACGCACTGAATTTGATAGTGGTTGGAATGCATTGCAACTTAGGATAAACCTATTGACCAATGAATTGGCTGATTCTACAGAACGTCAACTCAAAAACGTAGATGTCATCGAAGACCTCTTAAAACGTAATAAAAATACTTTGAATCTAATTTTCTTCCTATTTCCATCCTTTTCATTTTTTTTATTATATATATTGTATTTAAGATGAAAATTTTAATACGACTGAAATAAATTAACACTATCTTTACATTGTTCAATTCTGTATTATTGAATTCCTTCAATAGCAGAGAAACATCGTTCAGCTGTATTCTGTGTCTCCACTTATAAACCAGTGCCTTAGAGTAGTAGAGTCTTGACGAAAGACTGATGAGTCATAGCATAACTGACAAAAAACCCATACAAACAAATTTCATATCATAAATTAATAGGTGTTTGGATTTAATAGCAAAATTTTATGTTATTTTTATAAATTAAAGGGAATATATTTTAATGTAAAAAGATGGCAATAGAGGTTGAATTTGCTATGAATTGCATTATTTTTTATGATTTTTGCCACTATTGAGCAGAAAATAGGATTTATATGTTGAATAACCCTATTATTGCATTTCTAATTTTATTCGTAATGTGGGATATAAAATATAAAACAAAAAGGTTTAGTGATTCAATGAAGGGCTTCCCCATTATGAATAAAATTGGAAATGCAATAATATTGTTATTCACGCATATAAATCCTATTTCTGCTCAAAATATTGGCAAATCTTCGAACATTATGCAATTCATAGCAAATTCAACTCAAGGACTATCTTTTTACATCAAAAATCCCGTTTAATTTATACACATAACATTAACTTTGCTATTAAACTACCATTAGAACCGAAAGTTAAATAGTGAGTTGTAGAACAATGAAAATTTTTATGAAAATATCTTGACACTAAGTTCCTTCCTAACTTTCAAGGTGATAACACGTCATTCACGCCCTCCTAGAAAATAATATTTCTAGAAGTTACAAGTGATTTCTGCCTTTTATGGCACTAAAAAGTGTTGTGAATGTTACCAACGTCCTTCCTAAGGTCAAAGCTTGTCTTCAGCTGCTCCACTCCTGGACTTCCGTCGATTGAAAGCTCTTTTTGGCCCTCCAGTTAAGGATACGTCATCTTGTAATTATCTCCTTGAGATGAACATTTCATCATAAAATCAAGCGGAATATTACATTATTTATATTCGCCCAACCTCGATTTATTTCATTAATTGAAGCCTTCTTTTACGTGAAGATGATTGAGGAAAGAAATTCAAGGACTTCAAACAAGCAAGCTTTGCTCTTGCCTGAAAATAAAGAAAATGCCGGTGACCTGAAATGGACAACGGTGAATTACAAGAGGTTACGAGCCCATCCTAAAAATAATACATCAAAAGGACCTGAAGACAAAAATAAAACTAGTGTTCAACCCCATATCACTAGTAAACACAATAATATGAAAAGACAGAGGGAAGGCAATTCGAATGAAACCCCTCCTTCTAAAAGACAGCAAAAGCAGGAGGCTTTGCAATCAGAAGCTCCTAATACAAAACCGAAAAAAAGGTTTCTTTATGCAGAAATTGCTAAAGAAGCCACAGAGATTGTCATCGTCAGGAAAAATGGTGACCATATTTCCATGATCGACTGGAACAAAACAATAAAAGTACTTGACACCGACTATGTTGGTCGATTGAGCGGGACAGCTGGGCAATTCGTGCCCTGCTACGAAGGCCGTCGCTATACAAATCAACAAGCAGTGATTTATGTAAGTGACAAAACCTCAAGCCAGCACGTCCGAAAAGTTATTTCGGAAAAGACACCTCTCTTGCCAGTCTCATGGGAAGAACTGGAGAAAATTAGAGAGGAAAAAATTGTAAGACCCTTACTGGCTTCATAAGAGGAGTCACAGGGGACATGGTTGATGAAATACTCGCCAAGGTCATTGCATATCAATGCAATGTTAATAAGATCCGAGGCAAAGTTGATGTCATCAAATCTGACATCACACAGCTCGGAAAAGTGCTTTATATTAAAGTTAACAAAGAGGCATTTGAAAGCCTAAAATCAATAAACTTTACAATAAGTATTGCTTCCGCTGGTAAAATTCGCTTTCAAGACCCTCGGAAAGCACCGACTATCCAGAAAGCGGAAGAAGAACATGAGGAAGACATGTCTGTAAAAGACCCGAACCACGAGGAAACAGTGGGTAAAATAAACTACAAAAAACCCCACAACTAAAAACGTCGAGATTGTCAACGTCATTCAACCGAAGACCCAGCAAGTGACCAAGTTTAGTGGAGATACTACTGAGGACTGCGCCACAGATGAATTGGGCAAACAACAGGAAATTTTCCAAGGAGCTACTCAAGTGCCAGTTGGCTCCGGGAATATCCTTCAAATCAATTTACAGACGATGTAGAAGATTATTTAAAACTAAACACCATAAGAAAAAATCCAAACAAGGAAACAATCTCCAATAGATAGTTTTTCAACAGGGTTGCTGATGATCTAAAGAAGAAAAACAAAAAGTTATAATAATCATCAGCTTATAAGTTCATTTTATCTATATATTTTATATTTATATATCAGTTGCTTGAATATTTAAGAAGGAACTCCACATTACTGTTGTAGCGCATATACCCTTTGTGTGGTCGCGCTCTTTATCTTATGCATTTATTGTACAATTATATTATGTCTTTGTAATATTATATGTATATATGTATGTATACGGTATACAGTAATAAACCTTTAACTAACAAAACTAACATCTTGACACATAGAACATTTGCTCCAAATTTCAAACCAATTGAACTAGTCACTGCTGAGAAATTTGAACGTCGAAAAATCGACGCTCAGTCTTTACAGGCAAAGATTTATTAACTAAAAAGAATAAACGGTACTATATTTTTTTCCTTTTATATTTTTCTTTTCTCTTTTAATTCTAAATGTACATATATCGATAGAGGAAACAAGATAACCATAACGAACATTATTTTTTAGTTAAAATAACTTATTGACCATTTCCTTTATATTTTTAATTATTTCTTTACAACCATAGTGGTATTCGTTGAAGCATCTAGGGTGAAGGCCTGCATTGTATTTAAAACAATAAAAGAAATTCTTCCCTTTATAGTGTCTCATACTTTAATAACTTCACAGTATGACCCAATGATTTTTTCATCATATCTCGATACAAAATTCAGTTTTGAAGTAATTTACTCCCTAGAATCGATTTTTAACCAAATATTTACAATAATGTGTTGCAGATATTTGATGAAATTATGGTGCAACCATATTTGTTCCTTATTGTTTCAGCAATTGGCATGTATGTTGACTGTGACCTAATTACATAAAAACTATTGGCCACCACCACTTTTGTTGTCCTTCATGAGGGAAATACTGGCGAAGAAATTGTCGTAATTTATCTTGAGCCATCTTATGTGAAATCTTTGCCGTTTTGATAAAATATATCACTGTGTTCCCTCCAAGGGTTATTTATGAACATATTTTTTTCTGGAGGTAATTTTGCCACAATAACGATTGAAAAGAATCCACATTTGGAGAATAATTCCAACATTTTGAATCCAACTCGAATGGGGTTTCTTCGGATAAAATGTCTGTAATGTTTCCAAATGTACGGATCATGCTTTCGTATACAGATATATATTTTTTTAAACTTCCATGCTGAAACAAACTTCTGATCTAATTTTTGAAGCACTGTCATTTTTAGAAATACAGTTTTGGAAATGAAAAAAAGCTCTAGAAAGTCTTGTGGATTCTTTATGTAATATCCTTTTCAGATTGAGATTTTTTGCAAAAAGATAGTGATGTTTGATCATTTCTCAGATTTTTTTCTCTCCAAATAAAGATTATTTACGCTGTTGCTTTCTTCACAGGCTGCATTTTCTAATTTTCTAAAATTAAAATGAGCAGGGGCTTCCAATAAAAGTTGACTGATTCTTTCTGTAATGCCTTCATTGAACCCTATCACTATCCGTCGAGATTTGCCTAGGTTACTGAAGGCCTATAAAACATCCACAGACTCATCCATGTCTTCCAGAAGACAAAATATCTCCTCAGTAGTCTATCTAAAAATAGTAATTTACAAATAATAATAATAATAATAATTATTATGATCAAACAATAATACTAATACAAACTTAGTACTACCGATCGTAATAGAGAGTTGTTTGTATTTTCCTTGAAAAATAGTCTGTCGAGCCTGAGCGTCGATTTTTCGCGTTAGAAAATGAACTAGTTTTTTCTAGAAATTAAGATGCCAATTCGATAAATATGCAAACAACATTTAAAGAATAATGTTTAATAAATAATTTAATACCCATGTTACTTATTAAAGCAATTGACAACAAAGAAAAGTATCAAAGAAGACACTAAGTTGGAGTGGAGAATTTTTGAGGTACGTCAGGTCGCTGTAAAACTCTTTGTCTACATAGACTAACAAAAAAATGCCACAAACATAAACAATGGATATTTACCAAGTTAAATACTATTAAAACGATATCCATTTTCATACAGTGTCATTTTTGCATAAATGCCGACTTTTTCTTAACTTTTACAACACGTCGAAAATCGACGCTCAGGTTATAATGGGTTAAATCCAACACCTATTAATTTATGATATGAAATTTGTTTGTTATGGTTTTTTGTCAGCTTATGTTATGACTCATCAGTCTTTTGACTCTAACTACTCTAAGGCACTGCTATAAACAAAGTAATTTGCTACGTCATCGACTACCAATTGGCCGTTGAGTTAACGCCAGTATATTGTTGCCAATGTTATGCCAAATAAGCCAGGGGTTCAACAATGTGGACGGAACATATGGTAAATGAAAAAGGGCCAAACGAATGGAGTCATTGAAACAACGTAGTTTTGAAGCAGATAAATAGATAGGACTTATCTACAAGAATATGTATTTGACAACTAATCACTTTAAACAACCAAGATTTTGAAGCATATAAATAAACAATAATTGGAAGATGATTTTTCAAACTAATTGAATTCGTCTTGAAATGAATAACATATATCTTAAAATATTTTGATATATATTTTATTTTATTTTTTTCATCAGTTCATTTATTATGTAAATCTAAAAACAAGATAATAACTATATATTATTATTATATATAATATTAATTCTAAGGGAGTATATTTTTGGTTGCATGGACAAGCTTTAAAACTTGATATGGCTAATTATTTATATTACTCATGGCATCCTTGTCAATTTCCTCACTAGAATTTCCCCGATTTCCCTCACTAGAATGTCTTCTAGATAGATCACTTCTTCCTCCTTTGTCTCTTCATCAGGAGTAGCAACTAGTGAATCCTCATCAATCAAGGTCTGAAAAGCTGGGAAAACTAATTTATGATGCTTAAGTGAAGAAAAAAAAGACACAAGTTACATGTGGTTGTCTTCAGTGGAGAGAAAACGCTTTTACAAAGTTGGTCAATTTATCGGTTACCATTCCCATGGTCTTCCACTGAATTCCCCAATCGATAAGAATTTATCTAGGCGCTTTGCATCATACGTATGGCTGCCCGTAAATCTTTTGGTGAAAGTGTATGGGCTGTGACGCCAATAAAAGCCCTCCCACCATTCGTCCAAATGTCGGCAGTTGTCGAGATATGATCAGTACATATCTTCAATTTCATTGAACTTTGAAGACATTTTTACTTCAAGCTTATGGCTCCTTCTTAGGTTGTAAAGTTTTCAACAAAGTTGACAAAGCTGGGATCTTCTACTTACAATTCTAAAAGCCTGCCCAGTTTCAACAATAAATTGTAAAACGGCAGTGTCAACACTGGTCTGGTTGACCCAAGAGCCTTTTGTTGGAGTATTCTCAGGAAAGTAGAGATGGAGGTTTGATTTTCATCGATGTTGACACCAACTTTTCCCTTGTAAGATCAAGAGTTTTTTAAAGGATTCCTTATCGGAGGGATGATATTTCCTCACGTGTCTTGACAAATTGCCCCTGGAGGAAGTGTGGAGCTTTACCATTGGCACTTTATTTTGCTTTACTTTACTTTAATTTTAAAGAGAAAAAGGGAGATACCTACTGTTTTTCTTTATGCGTTATTTTCCATTTATTATTTTTCTTTTCCAAAATTACTACGCAGTTATTTAGCTAATTCAGTTGCATGCTGGACATTACGTTGTGCATTATTTGTTATATTTTCTTTTGAGCTGAGAGCTTCTATTGCTCTTAAAAGTGATATATTCAACGAAAATGGCGAAATCAACAAGGTCATTCACACACCATACACTGTTTGGTTCTGCATGTGTTCTTCTAGTGGACAAGCTTCCTTCAAAAGGTGACGTGCTAAGATGCTGCTGGCAGTATAAATGTGATTATGGTAAGTTCACCGATGTTGCATTTATTATAAAATTGGCTTCAAAGGACTGCACAGAGATATGGAGAAAAGCAATTGGAGACCGAAAAAATGCTCCACTCCTTAACCAGAACGCATGGAGGAAAAGCTAAGAAAATTATACAAGAGGGGAATTGACATTAATAAAACGCGAGCTCTGGAAAGGAGATTTTATTTCTTAAAGAATTGAATGAACTCTTTGACATTTGTAACTGTCAATGTCCTCCAACTTCTTGTAATATAAGCAGATGCAATCTAAGGAATGTGATGGATACCACCTTAACTGTCAGTGCGAAGTAAAAGTTCCTAAACGTGAGGTGCGGTTTCTTTTAGACAAGCGAAGTACAAAGTTATGGTGATTTCAGGTGTTGACGTTAAAGTTACAAAATTTGGGGAAAAGCGACGAATAGAGATAATCACCATTCAGAAAGACTAAAACAAGAAATTGAACGGACAAATAAAATTAAAGAGTTTGATCAAGACAATATTGATGAAAGTAACTTTGATTCTGAGATTGATGTTCTTCTCACAGCTCAGATATAAATTTCATACCACCGCCAGAAGCCTTGACAAAGATTGTCTCACAAAACTGAACTAGACTGCCCATACTAGCTGCTACTTGTGATCGATATTTAGTCAGTAATTATGCTGGAGCGGCCATAGCTTCTGCTGCTCTGATTGACTATGGTGTTATTGACAAAGAAAATACGAGACATTTAATTGGACCACATAAATTACGCAATGAAAGGAAAAAATATCGGGATGAGAGGATACAATGTGATTTGGACAATTTACAAAACATAACTTCTCTTTATTTTGATGGTAAAAAGACATTAATTAAAATAATAACAAAAAATGAAAAAAACAAACAAATGGACATCAAAATTAATGAAAAATGATCATTATGTTATCTTGTCCGAACCGGACAATGTGTATCTTACACATGTGACTCCTAAGTCTGGACATGGAAAGGAAATTTCAAGAGCTGTTCACGAGTTTTTAGTCGACAAAGCTCTGATCCAGAAATCTATTGTATGTGTTGGATGTGATGGAACAAACACAAATGTAGGATCAGCCGAAGGGGCCATTCATCATCTGGAGATATTACTCTGCCGTCCTCTTCATCACTTCATTTGCCAGCTTCATGGAAATGAATTGCCCTTTCGTGCAGTTTTTTACATGTATGATGGGAAACCAAGTGGTCCTGTGCATTGGAGTGGCCCCATTGGAACAAAAATAAAAGAAATGGTCTCTGAGCTACCAATTGTTGAATTCGAAGCGATCAAATTTCATCATTTTCCGGTTTTAATCGAAGAAATTATAAGGGATCTCTCTTGGGATCAGAAATATTTATATCGGATATGCATTGGAATTATTAACGGAACCATTGACAAAGATTTGGCTGCTATCGAACCTGGGCCTCCATGTGTGTCAAGGTGGAACACATTGTGGAGCAGAATACTCCGACTATATGTAGTAACATTAAAACCTAGCTACGAGTTGAAAAGGGTAGTGTTTGTAATAATCAAGTTTAGTACACCAATGTGGTTTTTATAAAGCTGAATCCTTATGCCAAACACGGCTCAAAGAACGTATTCAATCGTTACAATATATTAAGAAATTAATTAGTTAATCCATCATTCAGAAAACGATCAAAAGAAATGCTTTTTTTGACATACAGATCAGCTTCTTCTTTGTATGTGTACAGATGAAGACTTACACATAAGAAAAAAGGCTGTTCTAATGATAAAGAAAATGAGAATGAGAAAGAAAATGCACAAAAAATCAGAAAAGTAGTGGTCCCAGATTGAAATGGGAAGCAAATAACTACCACTCCATGATATGCTGGGAAAATGAATTAAAAACTGACCCTCCTTACATATCCACACTAACAAATCAACAGATTTCAGACATAATAAACGAGCCATTGACCGTCCCAAACTGGCCAAATCATACTCAAGCAGTCGAAAGAGTAATCAAAGTTATGTCTGAAGCATGTACTGAAGTAGCCGGATATCGCGCAAGAGATGGATACATTCGGCAAAGATTAATGTCAAGGAAAATTATGCCACACTTTCGTACCAAAGGAGATTTCAATGTACAAACAAAATAATATAAATATTTTCTATTTAATATACATAATATATAAATTATTTATTTCAAATATATTATGTCGCTTGCTGATATATACTATACATAGTTAATTTGTTTATATGTGTGGTATTATGATATTTCTGTTACTTTATGTGAATTTATAAAATGTAATGTTAAGAATAGAAAATAGAAAACATATTTGAAGACCAAAAATAAACTTGTTGAAAGAGTATAAAACATTATTCAACAAAAACAATATCCAAAATATAAAATGCTGTCATTAAGTACTTTTTCGATATTTTTTGAAAAAAGTCGTGAAAAAAGAATTAAAATGCTGCAGGGTAAATGACCTTCAAATTGTTTCAAATTTCACTCAAATGTCCTTATGACCCTCTTAACAATGCCTGAAGAGTGGAGCTTACAACTTTAAAAGTGTGTGTTTTTTGTGCGCCCTAATATATATATATATATGTATTGTTCTTCTTCACCTCCTTTATTACTCACTCTTCTTGTTCACAATTTTTGAATTACATTTCTGAACTATTAACATTCAATGGGGGAGAGCACACGCCCCCATGATTTCAAAATCACATATAATAAATTTCAATAATCATAAATTAATAAAATATAAAGAAACATTTACATATATAAACTAAGCAATATAATTTTCTAAATATCTTGGTCGAGCACAAACTCGAATTGGCCTTTGACTACGAGGATTGTCATAGACAACACTGGCGCTCGAGGACTGACGGGCCAAACGCTTCCTTACGTCGTATACGTGTCGAGGGGTCCCATCAACATCGACGCTGTGCATGGAGTTGATTCCCGTGACCTTTCCTTCTCTCCATTGAGTCGAGCAACGAGCCCCAGGGGGTTTCACCCACACGTCATCTCCCACAGAATATCCGTTGTTAGGGGTTCTTTCAACAACACTTTCATCATTTTCCTCCAAATAAGGGTTCCTCCACCTCCTCTTAAATATTTTTTCAGCAGGAGGGACGTCGTTGTCTGACGGTGGGCTCATGTTGTACCAGAATAGGCACTCTTCGATGCTTTTGCCTGTCCTCGCGGCCATAGTCTTCACCGACCGATGGTTTCGCTCTATTATCCCGTTACCTGACGGGCGATTGGCACACCGAAACACGATACATATTTTCCACAATTTAAGCATATTTCTAAATCTTGCGGATCTGAAGCTGCGCCCATTGTCCACTAATACTTCGTTGGGAGGACCCAACTCGCTAAATATTTGATGCGCTGTTTTTGATATTTCTTCCTCGCTTTCTCTCGTCACCTCTCTCCAAACAGCGAATCGGCTTGGGCCACAATCAATTAGTGTCAAGTACTTCCTGTCGTTGACATGGGTGATATCTATTGCCAATCGACTCCAGACAATCTTGGAGCTAAGGTTTCCTTTTGTCACAGATATGGGATGAGGATCTATACTCTGACAACGCTGACATGCCTTGACAACATCTTCCGCCATCCGTTTTGTAGCCCCAGGATATATCTTCTTAGCAAAAAACAACGTCACATCGGCCCCACGATGATGTTTTTCGTGACTTGCCTTAATACTTTCCATTCCATTTTTTGCTGTTGGTACTTGACTGCTGCTTTGAACCTTTCGTATCCAATCCTTTGGAACCCTTGTAAGCACGTCTGCTCTGTTCTTCTCCGTTGGAATTAATTTTACTTCCCATTGTACGTCGTATTCTGTCAGCGTCTCCATCAGAATAGATATTCTTCTTTTCACCAACATCTCTGATAATCCCGATACTTTTAACTTTTTGTCTCGTTTCAGTGATGACGCAAGCCATGCAAATACAGAAGCTGAGTCTGTCATTATTCGGAGTCGCTTGGCCCCCCATTTAATTGCAATGTTTACACCCTTGATCACGGCTGTGAGTTCGGCCAAGTTGATGTGGTTCCCATCTTCCTTCTTCCGGAGCCATGCCCTGTCTTCAATTGGATAACCGTTCTGGATAAGGACCGCTCCATACGCGATGGAGCTTGCATCACACCACAATTCAAAATCTCCTTCTTCCGGTACGGACCACAATCCTCTTACAGGGTCGTCTTTCTTGACTCGGGCGAGAACATCGTCGAGAAGATCAGCCGAGATGGATCCGGGATGATCTGACCACGCCTCACATTCGCAGCACCTCTTTATAAAACTCGTGGCCGTCCTTAGCCACCCTGCCACTGGGTAGTGACCCACCAATTTTCCACATATAGAAAATAGACCCCGCTTTGTCAAACCTTCTCGCTCTATCTCTAGATCTTCGCCATCCCCTCTCCTCCAGGCCAAACGACCTCGTTCCTTCGTCAACTGTAAGCCAAGGACTCTTGCGTTTTCTAAAGGTACGGGTTCCTTGCATTCAAGGCCAAACTTTTTGAGTAGCCGTCTCACTTCTTCCACATTGACTTTCTCAGTATCCACTATGATGTCGTCAAAGTAGCTATCCGTAGCAGATTCAATTTTCTTGTCTTGTCCAAGCACTACTTTAACGATAGCCTTCATGATCTCGGGACCACAGTTTAGTCCAAAGCCCATTCTCGTAAGTTGATAAGGACGTTTATTCACTTTGACTGCAAGGTGCCTTTCGCACGCCTCGTCCACCCTGACCTGCATGTAGGCATCTTTCAGGTCTAGCATGGTGCAATTAGCTGACCATCTTCTCCACTTCCGTATTTTTTCATCGCACACGTCCGCCTCAGCTCCACTGCATTCCACAAACTCATTGACTTCCCTAAAGTCGAGGACAGGCCTAACTTTATTTTTCTTTTTGTGTTCGACGGCCATAAAGGGAATTATACCCCTCCCGTCCTCACTGCTGGGCCTGAGCCAGCCGTTTTCGATCCATCTCTCTACCTCTGAATCAAACTTTCGCTTTACATCTTCGCGCATCCTATACTCCGATATCTTGTTCTTAAGAATCGGCTCCCGCTTCCAGCTCCACTTTACGACCCACTCGTTTCCGTCGAACACACCCTCAAAGTTTCTCCCCTTCATCATCAGTAATGGTGCCTCCTTCACACTGCACACAGATGAAGGACTATTAAATTTCACTTGTCCTCTATCGAGTGTAATTATATGATGTTTCAAGACGTCCATTCCGACGATCACGTCTACTCCCTCGATCATTTTGGAGCTCACTAAACATTCCACTATAGTTAATGTCCCATTTATCTCGATGTTGGCGATGGAGGTTCCCTCACAATGGACCACACTCCCGTCGAAGGCGATCACTGGACATTGGCCTATTCTTGTTCTGTTCATAAGGGACGGTCCGAGAATCGTCCGTGTGCAACCCGAGTCAATGAGCCCCAACAACCTCCTCCCATTGACTAAGATCCTCACTATAGGAATTATCGCGCCCTGTTCTCGTAACGGGATACTGCTGGCGCCGGCAGCGTCCCCTCTTCGTTTCCCTGTTCCTGGCACAAACGGGCTATGTGGCCTTCCTTGCCGCACCTATAGCACACGATGCTTCTCGTCTGGGGTGGTTGCCCCCGCTTGGGATGGATTTGAGATCGTCCCCTGGACACAAGCCCAAATTCGTCTCTAGGCTCTTCACCACTCTTCATCGAGAGGAGTCCCCTGGCCACATCGAGTGCCTCTGATAATTTCATTGACTCAATCTTCGGGGTCGCCTGCAGTTGGGAACTTACATCTGGGGGTAAGCTCATTACGAAGGCCACTTTGACAGCGCTGTCCACTCCACCCTCGCAGATGTTGCTCATGAGGGTCCTAATTCGCGTAAGGTAAACTTCTACTGGGGTTCCTGGTTCCCATTTCGTCCCACAGAGCTCCTCATATGACTTGAACTTAGTGATGGAAAAGGTTCTCCTCAGCTCCACCTTTATTTGTTCCTCACTTCTTTTGTCTCCGGTATCCATTTGGTCGTATACAGCAAATGCGTCCCCTTTTAACCCTTTATCACGCCATACCTCTCCCTATTTTGGGAACATACTTTTGAGTGTTCTGTATCGCGTCATATTCATAAAACAAATTGAATGAGTTTATATTATAAATTAAGGCTTAGAAACAAAATATTTATTTGTTAATACCGCAAAACTCATTTTAATACAGTTTGAGTGCTTTGAAAAAAAAACCGAGTTTATCAATTTGGACTTATCTTTTGATATAAGAAAAATAGGTTAAAAACTGGTAGTATTACGATTTTAGAACTATTTTGATAAGCAAATATACTAAAGATTTGCATTGAACAATTTTTAAATAATATTAATATTTTAGTAGCCTAAATCGACTTTAAAATGTGTTCCCAAAAGGGAACGTTGGCGCCTATTGGTACTCATTTTCATGCTCTACGTGTTTTGCGTATAATTCTTTGTTTCGCTTTAGTTTACTACATAACATTACATAAAACTAAATACAAATGTGTCCGATAATTAATTTTTATAATGGATGACAGAGTTGAATAGTAAGTTATTAATATTTATAATTTTATTTCGATTAATTTCCTGATTCAATGATTTAGAGATCGATTAAAATATCCCCCATGACTACTTCCTCAGTTGTGCTATAGAGGAGTCTAAAAGCATCAAAAGTAAGGAAATCGAATTGTGGTTCTAAGGTTTTCCACGATAGTGAGGCGGTATATACCTAGTACGAAGAAAAATGACGACGAATATCAGTATCAAGACTCCATTTCTTGTTGAAGTAACTGAACATTGACAATTATATGTCAACTCCACAATTAGAAAAATATGAAGTTTATGAAATCTTACCCTTGACATGGTAAAGAAAATTGTTTCCAGTGTGGTGGATTTTACGAAAAACTTAGCGTGGATAATCCATGATCCTATATCGTGGATTACTAGTGTGCAAAAAAATTATATCAGGAACAAGTCAGTAAGATTTGGCTATAAATTTGATGATGTGTAGCTCCGATGGATATCCATATAATTTCGATATTTAATCCGGAAAACACAACCAGAAAGACATTAGAGTGTATATTTCTGAAATGGGTGCGGTAAATATTTGTGACTAGTTATACAGGCTCAAAAACGGTGGTGGAATCTTTTTATCTCCACTCAATTTGTCGGTTGTGGGAGTATTTAAGTGTTATTATTTGCCAACCAAACGATAAAATGCCATCGGACAATTTAGGAGTATATTGACTCTGATCAATCGTCAAAGTAATCGAGTGCCTCTTGGAGACCGTACTTATAAGTCCCCAGATCATAAGACTTGCAGAATAAATAATTTTTTTTTGTCTAATCATGTACTCAAGAAGGTGTGTCTTAATATTCAAAAAATACTATAAATTCATGTACAAAGTGTTTAAAAGATTGTACAAGGTATGTAGTCCCTATTTTATTTACAACAATTAAAAGTTTCCAGCATTGTCGATGAAAATGTTGAAAAATACATATATAAGGAAATTAGAACAATATGAAAATTTCCAAATTGTAGTACTTGAATCTCCAACGTTCCCAAAATGGGAACTACCAAAAACAATGACTTAGAAATTTAGGTCAGCTAAATTTCGTTTTGGGGTACATTCAAA